>RJWM01012287.1:0-57013 GCA_004363535.1 Dasyprocta punctata | reverse complement strand
TCCACTCAGGAAGCAACTGGGGCTTTGCATTCAGCTTCCCTAGGAAAATACAGGAAAGGACAAAACAAAAGAGCAAAATGCAATCTCAAACCTCCAGCCCATCCCAAACAAGTCTAGGGGACATGGACATAGAAGAAAGTGTAAGTTGCACACCTGAAATTTCTGAAATGATAGCAACTGAAATAAAGAAACACCTCAATGGATCTGTAAAGTAAATCAGATCAGAAATAATCTCCCCAGTAAAACACGAAATGATAAATGCAATGAAAGAAATGATGAACACAGCTAAAGATGACATAGTTTAAAAAACAGAAGCATTGGAAAATGATGAAAACCTTGAATGGACAATATAAGGAAGAATTACAATGCATGAAACAGATTCAAAGAGATATCGAGGAAATCAAAAATTCTATCGAAAGCTGGTAAAATGGTCTGAATGAATGTGAAGCGAGACTTTCAGACCTCAAAGACAAGATTGCAGCTAGTGAACAGGAAAGGAAAGATCTTTTGAAAATAATAAGAAATCAGGAAATAATTCAACAGGTGCAAGATGATACAAAGAAAAACAACATAAGACTGTCAGGTGTCAATGAAAAGGGTGACAGTACAAATGATATAAAAAGACGATTTACAGAAGCAAGAGCAGAAAATTTTCCAAATATGGGAAAAGAAATTGACATACAGATAAATGAAGCATATACAACTCCAATTAGCCATAACCAAAATAAATCTCACCCAGACATACAATAATCAACATCCCAGAAATTCAACATAAGAATAGAATATTAAAAGCTCTTGCAGAAAAGAAACAAATCACCTATAAAGGAAAGCCCATCAGAATCACAGCAGACTTCTCAACACAATCAAGTCCAGAAGAGCATGAAGTATTTCAATTCATAAAAGAAAACAACTTCCAACCCAGATTGATGTACCCTGTAAAACTATCTTTCAAAATTTATGGAGAAATAAGATACTTCCATGACAAAGAACAACAGAAGAACTTCAAGACGACCAAACCAACCCTACAAAGAGTACTGAAACATATTCTAGATAGACATAAAAATGACTATGATTTCAAGAACACCAACAGGAAAAAAAAAAAAAAAACACCAGGCAGGACAAACAATTAAACAGAAGGGAAAGATAAATAACCAACAGCAGAAAGATAACATGACAAAAATAAGCCAATATAAAGCAGTTATAACCATTAATGTAAGTGGCCACAATTCACCAATTACAGGAAACAGACTGGCAGAATGGATCAAGAAACAACACCCAAGTATATGCTTATAGAAGAAACCCATGTAACCCAAAAGGAAATTCATGTACTGAAAGTCAAACGATGGAAAACAACACTTCATGCAACAAGAACCCCACCTCCCCCCAAAAAACCAGGGGTAGCTATTCTGTTTGCAAACAATGTGAACTTCAAACCAAGAATGATCAAAAGAGATAAAGAAGGTCATTAAATATGGGTTAGGAGAAAACTTCAAGAGGAAAACATAGCAACCTTAAATACATATGCACCAAATATGGGAGCACACAGCTACATAAAACAAATATTAATGGACATGTAAAATCAAATAAGCGCAATTATAATGAGAAAGCTTAACACCCCACTGATACAGAGATGGATCAACTAGACAGAAAATCAGCAAAGAAATAACAGACCTGAATCAAACTTGTGAACAAATGGACTTAGCAGATGTGTACGGAGTATTCCACCCAACAACATCAGAATACATATTCTTTTCAGCTTCACGCATGACATTCTCTAAAGTAGACCATATACTGGCCCACAGAACATGCTTAAGTATATTCAAAAGAATCAAAATTATCCCATGCATATTATCTAATTATAGTGCCATGAAACTGGAAATTAATGATAAAAGAAACTGCAAAAACTCCATAAACACACGGAAATTAAACAATATACTCCTGAATAATCAATGATTCACAGAGGAAATTAAAGAAATTAAACAACACCTACAAGCAAACAAAAATGCAAATACAATTTACCAGAACCTGTGGGTGCAATGCAAATAGTCCTCAGAGGGAAATTAACTGCAGTGAATTCCCACATCAGGAAAACAGAATGATCACAAATAAATAACCTGATGCTACACCATGAACATCTAGAATAAGAAGAGTAAATCAAGCCCAAAGCCAACAGAAGAGAGAAAATTATAAACACCGGAGCAAAAATTAACACAGTTCAGACTAAGAAAACAATACAAGGAATTAATGAAATGAAGAGTTGGCTCTTTGAAAGAATAAATAAAATTGATAAGCCCTTACCCAAGCTTATTTAATAAAAGGAAAGAAAAAACTCAAATTCATGCAATAAGGAATGAAAAGGGTGAACTAGCTATACACGCTGTGGAAATGCAGATGATCATCAACATCTACTTTGAAAACCTTTACTCTCATAGGTGCGATAATACAGAAGAAATAAGATTCCTAGGATTATATCAATTAGAAAAGCTGGATCAAGAAGATATGAAGCTGCTGAATAACCCAATTTCAATTAATGAAATTGAAAATGCAATTAGAACCTTACCAACAAAGAAAAGCCAAGGTACTGATGGACTCACTGCTGAATTCTTTAAGAAATTTAGGGAAGACTTAGTGATAACACTACACAAACTCTTCAATTAAACTGAAAAGGAAGCAATTCTCTCTAACTTCCTGGAAGCAAATATTTCCTTAATACCAAAACTAGAGAAAGACCCAACCGAAAAAGAGAACTACAGGCCTAGAGGCCAATCTCCCTAATGAATATAGATGCAAAAATACTCAAAAAAAAAAAAAAAAAAAAAAGCCTGGCTAACAGAATGCAGCAAGTCATCAAGAAGATTATACACCATGACCAAGTGGGATTCATTCTAGGAATGCAGAGGTGGTTCAACATACACAAATCAATAAACATAATACATTATATCAATAGAGCCAAACATAAGAATCACATGATCATCTCAATAGATGCAGAAAAAGTTTTTGATAAAGTCCAACACTCATTCACAACAAAAAACCCTATGGAAAATCAGAATAGATGGTCTTTACCTCAATCTGATAAAAGCCATCTATGACAAACCAACAGTCAGCATCATGCTAAATGGTCAAAAACTGAAAGCTTTGATTCTAAAATCAGGAACAAAACAAGGTTGTCCACTATCAGCACTCCAATTCAGTATACTGCTGGAAACATTAGCCAGAGAAATTAGACAAGAGAGACAAACAAAAGGAATAAAGAGAGGAAAGGAAGAAGGTAAATAATCATTATTTGCAGATGATATGATATTCTACATAGAAGACCCCCAAAACTTCATTGAAAGACTTCTAGATATAATAACCAAATTCAGTAATATAACTGGATAAAAGTCAACACTCAAAAATAAATAGCATTCCTGTACAAAAACAACAAACCGACTGAGAGAGAAATAAGAGAAATCACACCTTTCATAATAGCATCCAAAAAATGAAATACTTAGGAATCAGTCTAACAAAGGAAGTAAAAGATCTATACAGTGAAAATTACATTACTCTGAAAAAGGAAATTGAAGAGGATTTCAGGAAAGATATTCCCTGTTCATGGATAGGAAGAACAAACATCGTGAAAATGGCCATTCTCTCAAAATTGTTATACAGATTTAATGCAATCTCAATCAAAATACCACTTGGATACCTCACAGAGCTAGAGAAATCATCCCTAAAATTCATCTGTAACCAGAAGAGACCTAGAATAGCAAAGGCAGTTCTGGGAAACAAAGGTAAGGCAGGAGGCATCACAATCCCTTACTTGAAACTATATGACAAAGCTACTGTGATAAATATTGAATGGTACTGGAATCAAAACAGACCTGAAGATCAATGGAATAGATTAGAAGATACAAACACAACTACAAAGACACTCAACCACCTTATCTTTGACAAAGGGGCCAAACATGCTCGCTGGAAGAAAGATAGCATCCTCAATAAGTGGCACTAGAAAAACTGGATTGTCATATGCTGAAAACTAAAACTAGACCCATGCCTATCATCATGCACTAAACTAAAGTCAAAATGGATTAAAGATCTAAATATTAAAACAGAAATACTAAATCTGCTGGAAGACAAAGTAGGTAGAAATCTTGAAGATATAGGGGTAGAAAGAGAGTTCATGAACAAAAATCAAACTGCATGGGAAATACTTCCCAGAATCAACAACTGGGATCTCATCTTACTAAAATGTTTTTGCATGTCAAAAGAAATCTCCAACACAGTGGAAACAAAACATAGGAATTGGGAAAAAAATAATCTTAGTCAACTCTCCCTCACACAAAAAACTAGATAGAACATATAAAGAATTAAAAAAAAAAACCAGGCCCCCAAAATTCAAAGACCCAATCCAAAAATGGGCATCTGAGATGAATACACACTTCTCAGATGAAGAAATACAAATGGCAAATAAATACATGAAAAAATGTTCAGTATCATTGGTCATTAGAGAAATGCAAATTAAACAATGCTGAGATTCCATTTCACTCTATATAGTATGGCCAGGATCAAGAAAGCAACCAATATCAAATGCTAGTGGGGCTGTGGGGAAAAAGGAATTCTTCTCCACTGTTGAAGAAGTATAGACTGGTGCAACCACTGTAGAAATCAGTGTGAAGGTTCCTCAAAAAGCTAGGATTAGAGGTCCCATTTGACCTAGCTATCCCACTTCTGGGCATATTTCCAGAAGAATTGGAAACATCATACCACAATGATATATGTGCACCCATGTTTATAGCAGCACAATTTGCAATAGCCAAATCTTGGAAACAACCCAAATGCCCATCAACCAAGGAATGGATAAAAAAGATGTGGTATTTTTATGCAATGGAGAACTACTCAGCTATAAAGAAGGATCACATCGAGGCTTTTATAGGTAAATGGATGTGACATGAGACCATACTCATAAATGAAATAAATCAGACTTCCATGTGTAAATACCATATTGTCTCCCTAGTATAAGAAATTGAAAGAGTAAAGTAAGATCCAAATGCCTCAATAAATATTGTGAAAGGGCAAGAAATTGCTCAAAGGGGAAAAATAACTCGGGGAAAAGAAAAAAGATACAGATTTGTGTGTGTGTGTGTGTATATATATATATATATGATAGCTAAAATGATTATACTACTAATTCTATTAGTTCTTGGAACAGAACAGTTAATAATCATATAATTAGATCAATTTTGCATGTCTATATCTGGTAATCTAAGCAACTCTTTTGAAGATATCTGCAAAATAACAACCATTGTTAAATTCCTATCATCTTGCTTTGAAAGCCTATCTTGTTAGTTTTTGGGGGTTTTTGTTGTTGTTTGTCCCTTTTCCTTCTTGTTTTTCTTGTCTGTGCTTTTTTGTTTGTCTTTTGTTGTTTTTTTCTCTTTAAAATTAAAAAAAGTCAGTCTGACAGACTTCTGAGACATCATCAAACTCAGCAAAACAACTGCAATGTGAGCCTCAGATGGAAAGAAGAAAGGGTCAGTAAAAAAAAGATATTTCAAAAAATGGAGAACCAGGCATGCTGATGCACATCTGTAATCCCAGCCCTTGGGAGGCTGAGACAGGAGGACTGACATGAGTTTGAGGCCAGCCTGGGCTACATAGTGAGTTGAAAGCCAGTCTGAACTACATAGTAAGATCCTACCTCAACCCCCTCCAAAAAGAAATAATGCAAGCAGTGAAAACATCAGCACCTCCTGAGAACTCACCATGCTGAGTCAGGGAGGATTCAACCAGAAGACAACCAGCCAGCCTTCCTGGTAAGCAGCACAGTACGAGGAAGAGAAAAGTCAGTGCCTCCCGTGAGCTGACTGTGAGTGGGCTGAGAATCAACACCAGCCCACCCCGTAAGAAACCTGCTGGTTCAGAGGACCAGCTAAGTTGATAGCAACTAAGGTACATAAAGCAACCAAATGCTTGCATTGTTTGGTTGATTTTGCAGGCCTGGGGTCAGCCGTCTGAGCATCTCTTGGGAGGATGACAGTATGCAATGCAGCAAACATGGGGGATTTCCTTCTATCTTGTCTTTGAGGCCCAATATTGTTCTCATTGTTTTTGCTTTATTCTGATTAACTGCTTTGCTTTATTCAATATTCTGTTTTGATTGGTTTTATTCTGTTTTGTTTTTGGTTTGATTTTGCTATACCTGATGGAATGGACAACTATTGTGAAGATAACAAGATACACTATAGTAACTATTATTTTCCTAGTATCTGGATTTGAAGTTCTGTACCAGTTCTACTGCTTGTTTTGATTGACTTTGTTCTGTTTTGTTTTGTTGGATATTACTATCTTTAAAATAAAATTTTAAAAAAATGAATGAAACCTTCAGAAATTGAAATAAAAACAATCAATATATCCAGTAAGATCAAGAAACTCTAAATTACAAATACATTGTCAAATTTTTAGTAAAAGAAAATCAAAGGAACTCTCAGGAAGAGAACTCTGAAAGTAAAAAGAGAAAAGAGATTCATCAGGCACCAGTAATCCTTGATAAGACTGAACATGTAACCAGAAACAAGTGGGATAACTTACCTGAACAAAGTAAACTTTCAAACAGTAATTCAATACCCAAAATTTTCTTCTTCGAAAAGGAAGCAAAATTAAAAGCTTCTCAGATAAACAAAAACTGGGTTAGGGGTTAGGGGTGTTGTTTTGGGTACAGTGCTTGCTCAACATGCAGGAAATCCTGTGTTCGATACTCAGCATTGCAAAAAAACAAACAAAAAAAAGAGATAACTCATAATTAGCCTAATTTCACTATACTGTTAAAGAAAGTCATTCGGGTTGATATGAAAAGATACTAGATATAAAAAATAAATAGCACCAGTAAATGATTATATTAGGTTAAATATAAAAATGCTGTTTTTATTTCTATCTTACATTAAAAAATTACAAAAGGCAGCAATTATAAAACCATGATGACGGAAATTTCTGTACAAAGATGTATTTGTATGAGAATAATACTATAAAAAGGGGGATAAGAACAATAGAAGCAAAGATTTTCTGTGCTACTAAAATTAAATTGATATTAATTGATACTAATTATTGTAAGTTAAATATTAATTGTGAACTTCAGGACAACCACAAAAAAAACCCTCAAAAACTACAATAAAAGAAACAAATTAAAGTGGTACAATACAAAATAGTTGCCACTAAAGAAGGCTGTAATGGAGGAATACAGAACAAAACAGACATAAGACATATAGAAAACAAACAGCAAAATCATAGACTCCTTATGCGTGATTATATTAAATATAAATTGAGTAAATATTCCAATGGAAACACAGAGATAGAATGGAGGAGAAGTCATCATCCAGCTTCTTATCTGAATGCAGAAACACAAATGGATTAGAAAACAGCAGGCTCTGGGGACCCTTCTTAAAGGGAAGCACCAGATGCATTCACAGAGGAAACTATGTTCATTGAGAAACTACAAGATTTGAACATTTTGTTTAATAAGAACTCACAGCCTTACATCACCCTTCAGGAAAAAAAAAAGCCTCAAAATGAACACAGAACCAATAGAACTACAGGTTTCATTCAAGAACCACAAAGCAAAACCCAAGCAAGCAAAATATAACTATATTTAGCAAAAATAAGGACCTAGACATCACCAGTTACTTAGGTATGGAGCCAAGACCAGTCTTTCTCAGAGAAATGTGGACATACTACCCAGATCCCCTGAAGGCTCTTAACTTGCAACTCTCCATAAAACCATATGGTATCCTCATTCCCATTTATCACATGCACCCCTTGAATGTCACCACAGACCACCCTCAGGGCACAAAATAGTCCATTTGATCTGCTACCAAAACTCGACCACAAATTGCCTCCACTGCATTTTGGAATTTCCAGTTTTCTCTCTACTCTCCAAATTCTAACCCCACTTCTTTTGACTCTATATATACAAAGAAAAACAAACTAGACTCAAAATGTTACACATATTGCAATGATTTGTAATGATTTCAACACAAGTGAATGCTTTTCAGCAATAAGGAACAAACCATCAATAAGCAAAATAACATGGACACATTTCGAAAACATGTTGGTAAAGGATTAAAAAAGACATAAGAGAAACTAAAGAACAACATCACAGAGGTACATTTTTGGCACATGGAGCAATTTAATGCAAATGAAATTAAAAGGCCTTGGAACTTACCTCAGACTCAAGGTCCCACTGACTTCCCCCAATTAAAACTCTCTCAGCACAGGGAACATTTCTCAAATGTCCTTTATCTTCCCAAGGTCCAAACCCACCAAAGAAGAAACACTTACCTTTATTCCCTCCTCTGAGTTTTCATTAAGTAAACCCAAATCATAAGGAAGACTAAAGTTCTGTCATCAGACCTGGACAGACTTCATTACACACCATTGCTCTGTAGTTCGATCCAAAGACATTCACTGGCAAACCGTCTGTTCTGAGTCAAACAGAATACTCCCAGGCCAGAGCACATTCAGTTCCCCTAAAACCTCTGAAAGTCATTTACTATTTCCCTTAAATTCTCCATTTTCCCCAAGCCCTACAGAAAAAGAGGAGATAAGCTTCTCAATTTGCTAGTGGGTAATCACACTTCTGAGATATTTTTCCACATTTGCACATTAATAATTTTGTATACTTTCCTCAAAAAACTATCATTTAAACCTGACATGCTGGGATATGCCTCTAAACCCAACTACTTAGGAAATTGAAGTACTGTAGTAGACCCACAAGTTGGAAGCCAGTCTTAGAAACTTAGAGACACCCTGTCTCTAAATAAAATACAAAAGAGTTGGGGACATATCTTAGTGATTGAGCATTCATCTAACATGAGTGAGACTCTTGGGTTCAATCCCCAACAACACAAAAAAGAAAAGAAAAGAAATCTATCATCCAACTGTATGTGGTCTATAAGAGACACACTGTAAAGACACAAATGGGTTAGTATTAAAAGGATGGAAAAAATATATTTTATGCAAGCTTTAACCCAAATAGAGCTCTAAAAACTATACTAATAACAGAAAAAATAAACATTAAAACATTACTAGGGACAAAAAGGACAGTTTATAATTATATAACAACTATAAACATATACATCAAGATGACATAAAAATTATATATATTCAATAACAAAGCCTTAAAATGAAGAAAAATCAGGTATCTCTCCAAAGATAAGCAAATGATCAGAATATAGATCAAGATACATTCAATATCATGTCATTAGAAAAGTGCAAATCAAAAGCATAATCTCTTCTCACCTATTTGCATAGCTATAATCAAAAAGAAACTGGAATTGTCATATGCTCCTCATAAAAAATAGAAAATGGTGCTGCCACTACCGAAAAACAGTCTGATCATAAAATCCAGCAATCCTACACCTAAGTAGATCCCAAGGACACTGAAGACAAATTTCCACAGAGAACTGTGTACACAGCAGCATTATTCATAATACATAAAAGTTGGTTATGCTCAAATGTTCATCAACTAAGGAATGGATAGGATCCCTAATCATGACAGTCAACTTGACTGCATTAATAAATGTCTATCAGATTAGTAAAACACAATTCTGGGTGTGTTTGTGGAGATCACGGCAAATAGGCCAGCAAACTGTGAAGGGAAAGACCCACCCTAGCTCTGGATGGGATCAACCAATAGGCTTCTAGCCTGGATGGAATAAAAAGGGAATGGAAGTCTGTGCGTTTTCAAAGAGCTTCAGTCTTCCTGAGCTAGTATGTCTTTTGTTGCCACCACCTCTGGACACTGGTACCCAGTTTCTTTGCCTTTTAGTGCTCTTAGACCAGCGATTCTCCAGCAACCTTCCAGATTTTCAATCATCTAGACCCCGGATCCTTGATCTCTGCTTCTGCAGTTTCCTGCTTCTTGGACTGAGCACTTACTGAGTTCTCTGGTTCTGCAGGACACAAACGACTACTGTGGACTCTACTCTCCCATTCTGATCCTTACCTAATAAGTTACCTTGCATAATTATACCTATGTTTTATTTCAACTCTGTTCCTCTAGAGAACTGTAACTAAAATTGATTTTGAGCCTAGAGTGGTGGTACACAACTGTAATCCCAGCACTCAGGGAGGCTGAGGCATGAGGATCTCTGCAAGTTCAAGGCCAGCCTGGGCGACACAGTGAGGCCAAACCAGCCTAAACTACATAGTGAGACCCTGTCCCAAAAAAACAAAAACAAACCAAAATTGATTTTTGTAGTAAAAAACAATTGTAAGGATGAATTTCTCTAATCAATTAGTTTAGTGGGTTCTAAAATTGGCTCTTAAATTTGATGAGACCTAAAGTTGCCATGTTCTCTCCCTCCGATGATTTAGAGAGTACAAATAGTCCATGGTATGAACTGTTTAAAATGATACACAATGTAGACCCACCTGATTATCCTAATTCACTACTTAGGAAATGTGAGCAATTTAGTGTCTCTATTCTCAGTATTTCTTTTTTTTTTTTTTTTTTTTTTTTTTTTTTTTTTTTTGTACCAGGGATCACACTCACAACCAGGCACTTAGGCCACTGAGTTAAATCCCTGGCCTTATTCTGTGAGACAGGGTCTCACTATGCACTTCAGGCTGGCCTTGAACTCACTTTGTAGCCCAGGCTGGTCTCAAACTCACAACAATCCATCTGTCTCAGCCTCTCAAGTGCTGGGATTAAAGGCGTGTGCCACCACGCCCGGCTTATTCTCAGTATTTCTTAACATTTTTGAAAGAGTAAGAAATATAGTGACACTGACTGGTAGCTCTTAGCATTGCTAGACAAAAGTAATAAAGGAAAATAAGGAGCTCAAAAATTCAAATTCCCAACCCTGGACACACATAAACAATCTAAAGGCTTCTAAATATGTCCAGAAGCAAGATCTTCTCTTCTTTATCCACAGAGCTTAAACTGCCAAAAACAAAACACAAGCTCTCATAATGTGATTAACTTGAATTACAGTGCAAGTTTAACATTCAGATTCAAAGGGAATTCGGATTAAATAGGGTGCTGACTGGAAAGTGTAAGATCTTATAAACTGGGATGGAAATGTTTGGGATCAGCCTGAAGAGGTTGGGGATACTGAACTCCTAAATTCTTTTTTTTTTTTTTTTTTTTTTTTTGCAGCACCGGGGATTGGACTCACAACCTCGCGCCTGCCAGGGCAGGCGCTTAAGGCACTGAGCCAAACTCCCGGCCCTGGTTTTTTGAGGCAGGGTCACACTATGTAGCTCAGGCCAGCCTTGCGCTCTCGTTGTAGCCCAAGCAGGCCTCGAACTCACAAGGCTCCTCCTACCTCAGCCTCCCGAGTGCTGGGATTAAAGGCGTGCGCCACCACGCCCGGCTTGAACTCCTAAATTGTATCAGATTATTTTACCACAGGAAAAGACATCCCCACAGTGGCAGAGAAACCCCCATCTCCCTCCTCCCTGCCCCCGCCGTGGTATGGGCCCCTCCACCTCTGTTTGAGGAAGCAGTAATGACCTTTCTTGATGAAGTTACCAAGCAAGACAACACCAACATTCCTCAGGAGTGACTCTTACCAGCTACTTTGCTTCGAGACCTATAACCAGGCTCAGATCTCAAAAGACTCCTGAAGAAGTTATTCAGAGCATGACCCTTAAGGAGGCAGCCTACACTCCCAAAGAATTTATGGGTTTTATAATTTTACAAGCAAAGGTCTGGGGAACAAGTACTGAAGGCTGTGGAATAAAACAGGGAGGAACATACACCCAAATTTTTTTTTTTTTTTCTGGCACCTGGGATTGAACTCACAACCTCGCACCTGCCAGACAGGCACTTAAGCCACTGAGCCAAACTCCCAGCCCTAGTTTTTTTGGAGACAGGTTCGGAAGCTAAGCAGGGTTGGAACTGGTTAGTACTTGGATGGGAAACCCAAATTTCTTGATATGAGCCCCTTAAAGCAAAGATTCTAGATTTAATATCATAGATTGTGGAGTTTAAAAAAAAATAGTTTATTTGGTTAGCTGGCTGAAATATGGCTCAAAAGATGGTCCACTGTGAATGAGCTGGAGAGGCCTACTATTCCTTGGTTTACTGTTAATGAGGTTATTCAAAGGCTCCGGGAAACGGAAATACTGGACATTGGTTCTGAACTAATGCTGACTCCAGGAGACCCAGAACATCATTATGGTCCTCCTAAGAGTTGGAGCCCAGGGAGATCATGTGATCAATGAAGTGTCAGCCAAAGTGCAACTCATAGTGGGTCCATCAGGTCCCCAAATCTATCCTGTCATCATTTCCTGTTATGGATTAAATCAAGAATGTCCCTCCAACGTTTCATGTGTCCCAAGATGGGGCTTTTGGAAGATGATTTGGGGGCACTATAGCTGACTTGGTGTTGGGAGGTGGGGCTGGCTGGAGATGGGTATACTGGAGATCTCGAACAGTATACTATATTTTTGTCACTAACTCTTTCCTTCTCTCTCCCTTCTCTCTCCCTTCCTGGCCACCATGACATGAGCAGCTTTCCTCTGACAGATCTTTCCATGATGTGCTTTCTGCCTTGAAGTCTACAGACCATGAGTTGAAAACATGAGCTAAAATAAACCTCTCATTCTTTAAATTGTGGGTACAGATGTTGTGTCTCTGATGAAGAAAGTAACTAAGGCACTGGCTCAGTTCCAGAGAACATAATTGGTACAGATATACTTAGTACTTGGCACAATTCCCAAACGGTTCCCTAATATTGGAGTGAGGGCTATTATGGTGGAAAAGGCCAGACTGAGCCCACAGGAATTGCCTCTACCTGACAAAACAGTAAATCAAAAGTATCCCTGAAGAAATTGCAGAGATTACTGCCATCATCAAAGACATGAAAGATGCAGTTTCTACCACGTCTCCATTTAACTTTATCTGGCCTGTGTAGAAGATACATGGATCTTGGAGAATGAAGGTGGATTAAAGTAAGCTTAATCAAACGGTGACTCCAATTGTTGCAGCTGTAACAGATGCGGTTTCCTTGCTTGAGCAGATTAACACGTCTCCTGATAGCTGCAATATAGTTAATGATTTGGTAAATGCCATCTTCTCCATACCTCACCAGAAGCAATTTGCTTTCAGCTGCCAAGGTCAGCAGTATACCTTCACTGTCTTCCCTCAGGGGTACTGTCCTACCTTCAGCCCTATGTCACAATTTATTTCACAGGAGTCTTGATTACCTTTTTCTTCCATGATGTGTTCCACTAGTTCACTACATATATGATATTATGCAGATCAGGCCAAGTACACATGAGGTATTAACCACTCTGGCTTTGTTGATAATGAATTTGTGAGTCACAGGATGGAAAATAAACACAACTAAAATTCAAGAGCCTTCTATGTCAGTAAAATTTCCAGCAATCCACCAGTATGGGACATGCAGAGATATCCTTTCTAAGGTGAAAGATGACCTGCTGCATCTGGTCCCTCCAATAACCAAAAAAACCGACACAAAACCCAGTGGGCCTATTTGGATTCTGATGGCAACACATTCCTCCCTTTGGTGTGTTCCACTGGCCCATTTACCAAGTGACTTGGAAAGGTAGCTTTGAGCAGATCCCAGAACATGAGAAGGCTCTGCAACAGGTCCAGACTGCTATTCAGGCTACTTTGCCCTTTGGGCCATATGATCCAGCAGATCCAATGATACTTGAGCATCAGCAGCAGAGAAAGAGGTTGTTTGGAGTTTCTGGCAGGCTCTCACAGGTAGACCACAGCAAAAGCCCTTAAAATTTTATGGCAAGGCCCACCATCATCTCCCTGCAACTATTCTCCCTTTGAAAATAGTTCGCAGCCTCCCACTGAGTTTTAGTGGGAAGTGAACACTTGTCCCGAGGAAACCTGAGCTGCCCATCATGAACTGGATACTATCTGACTTACCAAGTCATCGAAGCAACTGTCCAGCATCAAAAGGAAGTGGTACACATGTGATCAGGCCCAGAAAAGGTGATGAAGATCCAAGTATTATCAAGAACTAGCCCAAATGCCCGTGGCACTGACTCCTGCTTCACTGCCTTGTGTCTCCTGGCACCCATCTATGGCCTCGGGGCAAGTGTGAATTGAAAGAGGAAAAGAAAACTAAAGCCTGATCTACAGATGGTTCTGCCTGTTACGGAGCACAACTGAAAAGTGAACAGCTGCAGCACTCTACCCCCTTCCTGGGACATCGCTTAAGGGCAGTGGCAAGGAGAAAAGTTCACAGTGGACAGAACGCAGGGCAGTGTGGCTGTTAATACATTTCACTTGGAAGAAAAAATGACCAGAAATGTGAGTATATACCAATTCATAAGCTGTAGCCAAGGTCTGCTTGGCTGATCAGGGACTTGGAAGGAACACAAATGGAGAATCAGTAATAAAGACATCCGAGGAAGAGGTAAGTGGCTATATCTCTTCATATGGATGAAGGATGTAAAGATATTTGTGTTCCACATAAAAGCTTACCAAAAAGTTAACCTCACAAGAAGAGAACTTTAGCAATCAAGTGAATAGGGAACTAGTTCTGTGGGCAGCAGTCAACCTCTTTCCTTATCCATCCTGTCGTTGCCCACTGGGATCGTAAAAAAGTGGTCACGTGGTGGCAGGGATGCAGTCATGGAGGTTATACATGAGCTTACCAATGGACTTCCCCTCACCAAAACTGACCTGGCTATCACCACTGCTAATGCCAGGTCTGCCAGCAGCAGAGATCAAGACCCCCTGATAATGGTAGCATTCCTTAAGGTGATAAGCCTGTGACCTACTAATACAGTGATTATGTTGGATCATCTCCATCATGGAAAAGGCAGTACTTAGTCCTTATTGGAATAGGTACTCCTGGTATAAATTTCTTTTTCCTGTACATAATGCTTCTGCCAAGACTATCATCCATGGGCTTACAGAATGCATCCGTCATCATCATGGTATCTCACACATTGTTTCTGACCAAGGAACACACTTCACAGCCAAAGAAATGTGGTCCTAGACTTCACTTGCCTCACCGTGTTCCCCATCATCCAGAAGCAACAGGAATTGACAGAATGGCACAATAACGTTTGGAAGATGCAGTTACAGCACCAGCAAGGTGGCAACACTTTGCATGGCTGGGACAGGGGTCTCCAGAAGGCCTGAATCAGCATCAAATGTATTGCACTCTTCTCTCATAGTCAGCATCCACAGATCCAGCAATTAAGGAATCAGCCATGAGAAAGACAGCATTCACCATAACCTCTAGTGGCGCACTAGCAAAACTTTTGCTTCCTGTTCCCATGAACGTCTGTTCTTCTTAGCATAGAAGTCCTAACTTCACCAGGGATAAGGCGTCTACCGGGATGCAGAGCAATTTCACTGAACTAGAAGCTTAGACTTCCTTCTGGCCATTCTGGGCTCCTCATGCATGAGTCAATAAGCTAAAACGGACTTAACAGTGTTGGTGAGAAGACCGACCCAGACTACCAAGGGGGAACTGAACTACTACTCCACAAAGGTGGCAAGGAAGAATATGTTTTCAGTGTAAAAGATTTCTTAGAATATCTGTTTGTGTGCAAAATAGTTGTATCATGCTAAGTTTAATTATGAGCTTGCTGCTGCATTTGGAGATTAAATTGTCAAGATGACAAGGGATGGACCATGACTATTAATCACGTTCGGTCAACCTGACTGAACTAAGAAATGCCTACCAGATTAATAAAGCACAATTCTGGGTATGTCTGTGGTGATGACAGTCACGTACGCCAGCAAACTGGTGGGGGTGGGAGGGAGACCAACCCAGTTCTGGGTGGCACTGACAAATAGGTTTTATAGCTTGGGTAGAATTTAAAAAAAAAAAAAGGGAAAAAGAAGGAAGTATGTACATTTTCAAAGAGTCCCAGCTGTGCTGAGTGGACGCGTCTTTGGCTATTATCACCACTGGTAACCTTTAACATTTCCTTTAGCCTTCTAATGCAGATTCTTATCAGTGATGCTCTAGTGAGCCTCCAGTGTTTGACCCTGAATTGATGCTTTATCCTTGATCCCTCTTGTTCTGTAGCTTTCGTCTTCTTGGGCTGAGCAGCTGCTGGATCCTGTGGTTCTCCAGAATACAGACAGCCACTGTGGACTCTCCCATTCTGATCTTGAACCCCTACCTAATAATCTCATTATTCATACATATCCTATGGATTCTATTTCTCTAGAGAACCCTCATCAATGCAATGGGTAAGCAAAATGAAAATTGCATGCATATCCACACAATGAAATAAAATATTGATACATGTCACAATGGGATAAATTTTTAAAACATTATGCTAACTGAAAGTCAGACACAAAAGACTATATATTATCTGATACATTTATAGAAATGTTCAGATTGTCCAGTCTTTTTTTTTTTTTTTTTTTTTTTTTTTTGGTACCAGGGATTGAACTCACAACCTCACACTTGCCAGGAGGCGCTTGGGCCACTGAACTATAACCTCAGCCCAGATTGTCCAATCTGTAGACATAAAAATGCCATTATTAGTAACCACGGGTTGGCATGAGGAAAAAAAATAAGAATGATTGTTAATGGGTACAGGATTTTCTTACAAAGTGATGAAATTGAGGAATTAGGTAGTGCAACTGTTGTACAACTTTGAAAATATACTAAAACTTACTAAAATTGTACACTTTTTAAAGGGGTGTATTTTATGCCATGCAAATTATATATCTCAACTTAACAACATAAGAATATGAATAAATATAAAATGATGAAAAACACATTGTGCAATCACACTTCTAAGAAAGCTGGCTTGGCTGTCTTAATATAAAGTAGATTTTAGAAAGAGAAAGATTACCAATAATAAAACAGGGCATTTCTGATTGAATAAAAATTTGACTAAGACATAACAAAATTAAATGTGTGTCTAATTTTCCAGTCTCAAAGTAAATGAAGCAAAAAAACCATGTAACTAAATTTAAATATTTCCCTCTCAGTAACTGATTTTTTTTTTTTTTTTTTTGCGGCACCAGGGATTGAACTCATAACCTCGAGGCACTGAGCGAAACTCCCGGCCCTGGTTTTTTGAGGCAGGGTCGCACTATGTAGCTCAGGCTGGCCTTGCGCTAGCGTTGTAGCCCAAGCGGGCCTCAAACTCACAATGCTCCGCCTACTTCAGCCTCCCGAGTGCTGGGATTAAAGGGGTGCGCCACCACGCC
This sequence comes from Dasyprocta punctata, assembly GCA_004363535.1. Classification (NCBI taxonomy): domain Eukaryota; kingdom Metazoa; phylum Chordata; class Mammalia; order Rodentia; family Dasyproctidae; genus Dasyprocta; species Dasyprocta punctata. Next base: position 39,861 of record RJWM01012287.1, on the reverse strand, counting down.
CAGCTCAGTAACTGATTTAAAAAGCAGCATTGTGTCAACTTGAGAAGTTTACAAGCTTAACTAAGAGACTCAGCAGGGAGCCAAGATCCTTACTTTGTGAACATCTTGAGCCTGTATAAGAGGAGGGCATGGAGATGGTGTGAGTGCTACATCCACCCGAGGGGTGTAGCCTGATTACAATATAAGGGAGGAAAGGAGGCTTGCTCTTCCTTTTGGCTGTTGTTGCTTTGCTATCTTCTGCTGCCTTGAAGTGTTGTCCCTGTGCCATGCTGACCTGCCTTAGAGCCAACTGATTATAGACTGAAACCTCCACACACTGTGAGCTAAATAAGCCTTTTCTTCCTTAATCTTGGGTGTTAGATATTTTATTCCAGCAATGACAGAAAAGTAACTAACACAGAATTTGGTGCCAGAGAAGTGGGGTCACTGCTGTGACTATATCTGAGCATGTGGTTCAAGAGCCTTTGGGAATGGCTTGTGGAAAGAGATTGGAAAGGTTCGAAGATGTCACCTGAAAGAGTAAAGCTGTAATGCCTTAGGCTGTTCTGTATGGGAGATCCTGGTCAGAGCTCAGAAGACCAGAACACTGATAGAAACCCTGCTGGTAAAGACTAGGTTTGGGAGATTTCTGCTGGTAAAAAGGACTGCATTAGGTGCCGAACTCCAGAGGACATATGTAATTGCATGGCAAAAGGTTATATTTTGCTTGTGTCCAGAGACACTGCCTGAAATTAAAATTAAGGGCAGCAGACTAGTTTATCTGACCAAAGAAATTTCAAGGCAGTCGAATGATGGGGATATGGCATGGCTATTGTTGGGGGCTTTTAGCCAGACTGATGTTGCAAATCAAGAGCAAAGAGCCCAACAGAATGATTTAAAGCACTGTGAGTTGCACCAGAAAGGAAGCTGCAATAAAGTTGTGGACTACAAAGACAGAGCTGAGGAAATCTCGATTGCTGAGAAGGAATAGGAGAATAGAAAAGATGGCCTGAAGGTATCGCAAAAAGCAGCAAGAACCTTGACAGCCTCAAAACTGCAAAAGTGAAAGACTGTTTTGAGGAGAAAGCTGCAGAACAGCATGGTCTAGAATGGCGGTGGCATCAAAAATTTGTTCCTTAAAATTGGATTCAGAGTGCCCAGTGATCCAGTAACTTGACCCCTATAGTCAAGAGACAGGAAAGCCTGGTTACTGCTCCAGTTGGCAGCAGACCTTGGCATCATCCACATGGTACTTGTTTTAGGTGCATGCAGAACACAAGAGTTATGGAGTTAAAAAGGCTTCCACCTCAATTTCAGAAGGCCTGGCAGGCCAGGCAGTGTGCCCCTGAGAGGGCAGTGTGTGAAGCTGTGAGTGTGGAGTTGAAGGTGCAGTGGAGAGCCCAGAAGTTTGGAAAAGCCAGAAACGTGGATTATCTAAGGAAAGCTGCCAGGAGGGAGTAAAGCCAGTCCAAGACAGAAGCCATGAAAGCCAGAAGTGCCATAGCGATGGAATCACTAAGCCTTCTGAAGCTCACAATTTGCCACAGACTGCTTCAGATGTCAGATGTGGAACTACAGGACTTAATGTTTGCCCTGCTGCATTTTTGGACTTGCTTTGGTCCCAATCCTTTATATTCCCATTTGTAACTTTTGGAATGGAAATGTCTATCTTGCAGCATTGAATGTTGCAAGTGTTTAATTTCTTTTCATTTGTACAGGAGCTGGCAGCTAAGTGTTTACCTTAAATCTCAGAGGAGACTTGGGACTTGGACTTTTTCAGCAATGCTTTGTTAGAGACCACTACGAAGTGGCTCTGAGCAGGATTTAAAACTTACTAATTGGCTTTTTATTTATCTGTGAGCCTGTCCTAGGCCTAGGCTCCTTGCCTGTCGATGGGAGCTGATTCATAATAAATGAACCTGTATGAATCACTGTCCTGACTAAGGCCTGTAGCAGCTGATGAGGTCACAGATACCTCAAAGAGCAAGGTAAAGAAGGTCGCAGCTGAGGACATCTTGGCTCCATAATCAATTATGTTAATAGAGACTGCCCTGCAGGCATCTTACTCTGCAGGCATCACAGTCCCACCACAAAGGCCATCTCCGAGATAAGGTAGTTCTCCTTTTCTGGCATTCCTTCCTACTTGGAGATGTCCTTGTGACTCCCAAGTCCTGCTCAGTTCCGGCACCTCTCCCAGTATCCCCTCTCTTTGTCTACAATGAAAATAAATATGGGTGATCCAGAGAAGCTCTTTATCTTAGCTGTCATCTCAGCTACAGGGTCAAGAACTCTGTAGGGGCTTTGACCCTCCTGAAGCCCTAAAACCATAATGTTTGTTTCATTTATCTAAGCCTTTGTCATACGCTCATTCGGGAGGCTGGGGATCTAGGCCAGGTCCCCAATAATGCTTAAACTGTTAGGACTTTGGCAATTCTTGCAGGTGAACTAAATGCCTTTTGTATGATTCTTTAGGGGGCCAAGGGTGAAATGTTATGGTTCCAATGTAATATAATGTTGATAGATTTAATACTGGTTTTTGAGGATTGTTAAATCTGTTATGAGTGAAATGATAAGAATATGCATGTCTTTGTATCTGGAGACTGATTTAAAGAAATGTGTCTGATTGCCAAGTTGACAAGGGGTGGATTGTTATGGCTGATAACATTATGTCAACTTGAGAAGTTTAGAAGTTTAACTAAGAGACTCAGTAGGGAGCCAGGATCCTTACTTTGTAAACATATTGAGCCTTCATAAGAGGAGGGCATGGAGATGGTGTGAGTGCTACACACACCTGAGGGATGTAGCCTGATTACAATACAAAGGAGGAAGAGGCTTGCTCTTCCCTTTTTTTGCTCTTGTTGCTTTGCTGTCTTCTGCTGTCTTGAAGTGTTGTCCCTGTGCCATGCCACCCTGCCTTGGAGTCAACTGATTACGGACTGAAACCTCCACAAACTGTGAGCTAAATAAACCTTTCCTTCCTTGATTTTGAGAGTGGAGTATTTTGTCCCAGCAATGTGAGAAAAGTAACTAAGACAGATGTAAAAGATATAAACAACATTTAGTAATTTTACCTGATATTTACAATTTAATAACAAAAGGATACATGTACTATTTCCAAATATATATGAAAACATTCATTAAGGTAGGATGATATTGTGGGCCATGAAACATATCTCAATAAACATGAAAGGAATAAAATCATGCAAATTATACTATCTAACCACAATTGAATTAAACTAAAAATTAGTAATAGGAAAGGATCTGGAAAAATGCACTTAACTATTTGGAAATTAAACAACACAGTCGAAAATCATTCATGAGTCAAAGAAAAAAATGGTAAGACAAACTAGAATACATTTCCAACAACATGAAAAATTAAGGACGCAGCAGTACAGTAGGATGTAATTAAGTCACTTCTAAAAGGTGCACACATCATAATCAAAAAATACACTGAATGTGTAGCTTTTAAAAAAATTTACAGTAAAGGCCAAATTGCGTTAATCTTCCTCAAAAGACATCCCTGATTTCAAACACACACATCCCATCAATCCTGACACTTTCTGAACCAATTCTCAAAGTCCTTTTTTAGTAACTGTCCTTATAGTTGCACTGTTGTAGCCTCAGTGATCTGAATCAATTCAAAATATTTACCTTCCACAGTCATTGTGACTTTGGGAAGTAGCCAGAAGTTCCATGGTACTAGTTCCCCTGATTGAGGTGTAGAGGGACACATCATATTGTTTTTACAAGCATGCCTTTCCACTAGGAGGCACTTGGCAGCAGTATCTCATTCCAGATCTTCTTTAGAAAGCGGCAAGAACACTGGGATATAACTAAAGTGAGGCGGAATAGGGACTATTTTTAAAGGAAGTAATGGCAGTGTGTCTTTTACTGTAATTTTTTTATTTAAATACACGCCATATTGTTTGGCTATTGCATTAAATCTTAGAAATTTCCTTCAATTATTTTTCTGCAAGAAGGAACTTAACAAATGTAAGCCCTATTTATGATAAAAGCTCTCAGAAAACTAAGAACTGAAGGAAATATCCTTAACTGATAACATGTAATTCTAAGAAAGCCTAAAGTACCAAACACACTTAAGACTGAAAGATTGAATGCCTCACCACTAATATTAGCAAAAAGTTAAGGATGTCCACTCTCAATACTTCTGTGTCACAATGTATTCTTAAGTTCTACCTAGTGCAAAATGACAAGAGAAAGATATATTGAAATGAAGAAAAAAGCACATGGAATGAAAAGGCAAAAGTAAAACAGTATATTCAGACAACATAACTGTACCCTACTGCAAATATGTTACTTAAAATTATAATGGGCTAGTGAAGTCACAGAACATAAGCTAAATGAACAAAATCAATTTTATTTCTACACACTAGCAACAACACAATTTTTAAAAATTCTATTAATAGCATCAAAACATGAACTACTTGTATATAAAACACATGGTTACTAAATACTACATATATCAATAAAAATATAAAGATCTAAATAAGAGAAGTATATAGCAGGTCAATGAACTAACAGTTTCAATTTTGTTAAGATATCAATCCTGCCAAAATTGAACTATAATCTCAATGTCATCAAGGCACTAAGGAAGCTAACAAAATTGATACTGGGTAAATTCACTTGAAGCAAAAATAAAGTAACTTACACAATCTGGAAACAATTTTAGAAGCAATATTTTGGATCCTTTACCTAGTAAGGGAAAGGAAAAATTAAAACACCACAGAGATGACAAAATACAAAATCACAAGAAATAGAAATGAAGAAAGAAGCACTTGCCTGGCAAGCTCAAGGTCTTGAGTTCAATTCCCAGTACAAAAAAAAGAAAAAAAAAAAAACAGCAAGAAAAAGAAAAAAGAATTGCTAGACATCTTAAGAGACTAAATGAGGATCTTGAAAAATGTCAATAAAGAAAAATAAAAATTTAAGGTAATAAGTAAATAATTTAATAGTGAAGAAGTCTCCAAGATCAAGATAAAAACAAAAATATTACATACATGTACATGCAAAAATTTAAGAAACATGGAAAACAGATAAAATTTCCAACATATATCTAATGGCACTATCAGGCAAAATGAAAAGAGAGAACAGCAGAAACAATAGTCAAAGATATTATAGCCAGGGATTTTCCAGAGGTAAAGAAATCCATGAATTTTCAGATGGAAAATACACACTCAGTACAAAAAAAATGAATAAACAAATAAATCTACAACTCTATACATGACAGTGTACTGAAATACATCAAAGACAAAGTGAAAATATATAATCATAGAAAAGATTCTAATATGTTCCATTAAAAATGATAGATCATGTAGACAAAAATTTAATATGTGATGTAAAGTATTTCAGAGTAGACAAGCTTGATGTGATAAAACATAACAAATAAGATCATATATTATTTTCAAGTAAATAACATTTATAACAGTTGGATAAGTATAAGGATCCAAAGGAAATAAAAATAATCAGGATAATTCACATCTTGTTCGTAACTGTGATGGCTAATTTTACATAACAATTTGAGTTAAGGGATACTCTGCTGACAAAACATCACTGCCAGGTGCATATGTGAGGGCGTTTCCTTCAGAGGTTACTATATGGCTCATTAGAGTGAGTAAAGATCTGCCTTGACCAGTGTGGACAGGCATTATTTAATCTGCTAGCATCAGGATAGAACAAAAATGAAGAAGAAGGGCAACCCTACTCATGGCTTTTGAGTTAGGACATTCAGTTTACACCCTTGAACAACAAAACTGCAAGGCCTCTGGCTTTCAGAATCTGAGACTTAAACAAGAGGCTCTGCTGGTCGTCTGACCTTTGGACTCACATTAATTACACTTCCAACTTCTCTGGTCCTCCAGCTTAAAGCATACTGCAAGACTACCCAGCATCCATGATCAAGTGTGCCAATTTTCATAATAAATTTCCCTATGTATCTATTTATTCTATTGGTTCTGTTTTTTCAGGATCTTTTTACATTACTCCAATGCAATTAATTAAATTAACTAAAATGCCACAATAAAAGACAACATGTATGTATAACCAAAATGCCGCAATAAAAGATAATACATACACATGTGTGTATTTGTGTACACAGAAGATGAAGTAGGAAGGCATTTATACATAAATTCTATGCATTTGGGTATTAAACTCTTAAAAATAGTTCATAAGTTGGGCCAGGGATTTAGCTCAGTGGTATAAGCACCTGCCTGGCAAGTGCAAGGTCCTGACTTTGATCCCCAGTATCACAAAAAAAAAAAAAAAAAATTCATAAGTTATAGCAGAACTCCCAATAAAAAGTATAAACTATATACAAGCAATAATTTTAAGTTAATATCATCAAAGCTTTTGAGATGATAATTAGCAGAACTTGGAAGTAATCAAGTAATTTAATTCAGATATTACAGTGAGAAAAATACTGAGAAATGCAGAGGGGTGTTACATATAAAACACAGAATAGTAGTTTGCCAAAAGGAAGAGAAAGCTGAATTTTTTAGGAAGAGATGTACAGGAGGCTTCTCTTTATCTATAATGTTTTATTTCTTAAGCTGGTAGGCAGGTGTATGAGCATCCACTATACTACTCATAATTTTTGTTATGTTTTCATATCTGAAATATTTCAAAATAAATGTTTTAACAATAAGTAAATAAAACTAACTTAGTATGCAACTCAAAAAAACTAAAATCATATCTATGAACACAAACAAAAACTCCTAAATAAAAAACTGGCCAGTCAAATTCAGCAAAAGGGTAACAATTATATACTTTGACTTTAAAAAAAAATTAGCAAAAGAATGAAGAGTTCAATAGCAAAACATGCATCGTTTTTTACAGAATATGGCAGCACTATTGTATGATAATTTCATTAGATTGAAAAAACATTTAAAATAACTCAAGATATTTTTCAATTAGAAATAAAAGGGTACTAAACTAACTGAATAAATGACAGCCTTATAACCAATATTAATATTAAGATAAAGTATATGAAATTGTTAGAGTTTAAAATAAATGGGCCATTATCAGCAATTTCATGAGATTCACTGTAATTTTACTGGGGGAGCTTCAGAAGCATAACTTGAAATCAGAAAAAAAAATGGGTATTATTATCTCTATTATTTTACAGAAGATTTGGCCAACAACATAAATAATGATGGAAAGGCCAAGAATTGCACAGGACAAGCCAAATAAATCTTATCTGAAAAAAGAAAAAGATTTTCCACATAAAAATCCAAGTAACTATTTTACAACTAACATGACATGTCAACAATACAACTGAATACAAAATTAAAATACAAAATGTGCAACAACAATGCAAACAAAAGTCTTCATGACAGCAAAATTTGTAATATCCCTAAATTGGAAACAATGAAAATGTTCATCAACAACAGAAAGGATAAATAAAAGATGGTAGATTTATGTAAGATAGTTAAAATTATTCTTGTCTCACAAAATCATGTGAATGAATTTTACAAAGTTAGACATAGAAGAGTTTATCCTGGAAAGACAGATACATTCAGATACATACTTACATACATACAAACATAGAATGAGTTAGATTTCAAAAGTTCAGATTACATTGTTATTGAAGCAAGAGGAGAAAGGAAGAGGAGGAGAAAGGAAACAGACCAGTGAGGTACAGTGCTAATGATATTCTAATTATTGGTTATTATACAGTTAGGATTTGTGTACTTTCTAAATATACGTTACAGCCCAGGAAAACATTAATTTAAAAAATCAACAGCATGTGATTTGCCAATTAAAATAAAAGCTTAAAAAATACATAATATTCTTTACCAGCAACAGAAATTTAACAACAAAATACATTACTAAAGAGACCAAAAAGTGAAAATATAAGTTTTATTGGAAGTTATATTACATATAAACAATTGAGGCTTAATATCCAAAATATATTTAAGAAAAAAATTTCCTGCACTCTTCAAGGACAGAAGGCTAGTGAACTGGCTAGTCACAGAAAATGCAACTTGTAAATCACACAGCCAATCCAAACAAAACCTAGAGCCAGGAGAAGCTAGAAAAGGAACAGAAGGATTCTCCTCTACAGCCTCCAGAGTTAGAGCTGCACTGTCTCATTTACTTGTAATTCTGGCCTCCAGAAATGTAAAAGAAAAGATGCCTGTGGTTTCAAACCACCAAATTCATAGTAATTTTTCACAGAATCAAGAAAACTAATGAGATATCCTAAGGCTCAATAGTTTCTTTGCTAAATCTACCTCCAATAACCAATGAATCTGTTATGGTTTAGATCTAAAATGCACCCCCAAAATCTCATGTTTTCAGAGGTGGAGCTTTTGGAACGTGACTAGATCATTAGGGCTCTTACTTCATCAATGGATTAATCCAATGAAGAGACCACTGTTTGATAGCATTACTGGAAAGCAATGGAAAGGAAGTGGGGCCTAGTTCAAGGCAAGGGGGTCATGGTGGCAAGAACTTGGGACTAAAACGTATCCCTGGTCCCTCCTTCCATTGCTCTTTCCCTTTCTCTCTACTTCCCAGCTACTATGAGGTGAGGAGCAGTCCTTTGTCTTGTCTTTCTGCAGTGATGTTTCTGCCTCACAGGTCTAAAAGCAATAGAGCTGTCCAATTGTTGGGGCACAATTATACGATTAGTAAAAGCACAGTTACAGGACAATAACTTATACACATGTTATAGCAAGTTAAAATCAAATAGTAGCTTCTGCCTATGCTCCTGCTGCCTGTCACGTAAACACCCTGCTGAATTCAGTCAGCCTTGACTACCTGGGTCCAGGTGCTTTTCTTCTGCTCATGTACTCGACCAATTTGACTATTCTGTTTATGTTTCCCTTAACTAAGAAAATATATTGCTTCTAACTGGCTTCCAGGACTTTGGCTGGGGTGAAGTAACCCAGTCAAAGACACTTTTTAACTCTACTTGCTTCACTTGAATCCTCTCCCCTTGCCCTTGTTCTATGTTACGATAAACAATTTATTTTAAGCAAACATATTGAGAGTTAGTTTTCCTGACAATATATGACTTAATTCAATCCATGTATTCAATCATCTAATGCTTTGTACTTCCTGCTTATAAACTGTATTTAAACTGAACCCAAAACTGCCTCAATACTAGTGATTTGGACTTGGTCCCACTAACTCCTGGCGTTAAGATCAATAAACAAGTTGCCTTCTAGATTTCTCCATGCAAAGAGTCTTCCATTCTGCTTGACATTGGCTACTCTGTGATACAATCATGGACAGAAACCCTTGAGGCTGTGCACCAAAATAAATCTTTTTCTTTTAAAAAGCTGATTTTCTCAGGAATTTTGTCACCATGACAGTAAGCTAACATAGTTTCTAGTCTAAAAGAGTCAAAATCTCTCTTTTCCAGCATATATTTTGTAACTTACCGACACATATAACTAAAAAATCAATTTCCTAACCAAAAGAAAAAAAGGAATTTATAACACAATATATATTTCTACATGTAAGTGCTTGGGCAGGACTAAGCTGGAAAACACATTTGCACCTATACAGAATCTATGTAAAACTGAGAGTTTCAAGTGTGGAATGGCAGATATCACATGGGGGCAACTCACACAATGCAAGCAGTGCTGCCACGTGTGCTGGGATTTTCCAAAAGGTAAAATTCTTAGTAGAATTCCAAATAAAACCAAGTACATTCTTTCTTCAATTTATATGGCAATTTCTGAAAATTTCATTGTATTTTAAAACCTTTCCAAAAAAAGACTTGTGTCAACACATAAAACAGGGATAGATTATTATTAAATATCATTATTGGTCTCTAAACATTGCTTTCTACATACAGTAGCCCTCCCCCATATGTGGTTTCACTTTCTATAGTTTCAGTTAACCATAGACAACCAGTCCAAAAATATTAAATGAAAAATTCCAGAAATAAACAATTCATAAGTTTTGAATTTCATTCCACACTGTCATGTCTCCAGCTGGGAATATGATTCACCCCTTTGCCCAGAGAATCCATGCTGGGTACACTATCTACCCTACTCACTTAGTAGCCACTGTGGTTAACAGATTGACTGTTAAAATGTAGCAGTGCTTATGTTCAAGAAACTGCCATTTTACTTAACAATGCCACAAAGTTCAAGAATAATGATGCTGGTAATTCAAATATGCCAAAGAGAAGCCACAAAGTACTTCTTTTAAATAAAAAGATGAAAGTTCTTGACTTACAAGAAAAAAATGTCACAGTGCGACCCTGCCTCAAAAAAACAGGGCCGGGAGTTTGGCTCAGTGACTTAAGCGCCTGTCTGACAGGTGTGAGGTTGTGAGTTCAATCCCCAATGCCAAAAAAAAAAAAAAGTTATATGCTGAAGTTGCTAAAATATATGATAAGAATGAATCTTTCATCCATGAAACTGGAGAATGAAAAAGAAATCCATGCTTAGTTAATATGAAAAAGACACTCAATTGTAGCTACAGTTTCAGCATCCACTGGGGGTCTTAGAAGGTATTTTCTACTGATAAAGAGGTACTACTATATTCAATGGCAAATAAAATCAAAAAAGGATTTCATACAACTAATTCCAATAGGACCATCCCCAATCACCATGACAATGGCAACCCAATAAATGTAGATGCTCCTTAGAACACTGTACCCATCCTAGAGAACAGCTAACACATGGATACCAGAAGATCTGTACAAATGTATTCATTGGAAAACTGTAAAATGAAAAGGCAGAAACTACTGGTATTTAAAAATCCATAAGGTACCAAAAATTAAATAACAGCCATATAAATGCATGGTATTATATAGTAATTAAGGAAGTGAACTTGAGTCAAAATGGACAAATCTCAAAAACAGAAGTAGAAAAAGGCTGTAGAAAGGTACATATAGTATAGTAATAATTGTGTAAAACAATTTAAATGAACAAAACAATAGGATAAGTGACATATAAACATACACAGGTATGCAGTAAAGTTATAAAAACTCTAATGAAAACATATACTCCAGCTTCAGGATATTGGTCACCTTAAGAAAAAGAGAGGGAAATAAGGTCAGTAAGAAATACAAAGATGTTCCACCTATATTTGCAACATTTTATTTCTTAAAAACAATCAACTATAGCAAATGTGAAATATATCATTTGTTAAATGGGGGTCATATAGATTCAGTAATTATTTTCTGTAAGGATGAAATATTTTACAATGGAATTTATATTCCAGATATATTTACCACCAGTGTCAGCATGACTAAGACTGAGATACTATACCACAGTAACTGGATAAGAATCACAAAGATAATCAAGAGTTCAGACGAGCAGTGACTGAAGAGGAACCGGCTCTGTTTCCCCAATGCTATCATTAATATGAGTTAGGTGAATGAAGTTAAGTGAATATAGAGAAGAAAACCTATGAATTATACACAATTAATCCGAAACTTACACTATTATTGGAAAAACAATTGGCCAGTTTCATTGTATAGGCATGGGACTTACTCCAGTTTTTTCCTTCTTTTTTTCCCAAATAATCTCATGAGGATCTAAATACAGTGCTAAATGATAAGAAAGTAGAGAGATGAAGCAGCAAAAATACTTTCTATCAAAGATATTTCAAATATTAAAAGTTAAAAAAAAATGAAAAGTGTAAGTGTGGGAAACTGTAATTCTTTGATGCACTTTTGGAAGAATTCTGAAGGGTGGAAAAAGCCACCCATTCCTCTCAGCAATATATTTTCTCTGTTGTTCTGCTATATTGTAGTTCTGTAGAATAACATAAAATGTTGTGTGATACAGCCACACCATTCATGTTGCTATGATTTTGCGCTCATATAGCCAGCCACACTATTACATATATGAGATAAGCACTAGTAGTACAAGATTGCAGCAAAAAGGAAACACATAAAAGAGTAGAATAGGATGCCACTTACAACACAGAGTAGAGATAAAACATTTAAATTCCAATTTATGAAAGTTGGGAAAAATTAAATTTCACCACAACAGCAAAATATCAGACAATAACGCAATGTATGACACTCTATATCTAAACCTGTCTCTTCAACAAGTAATGTCTGCCTATAAAAAGATTTTTAGAAGAATGAATGTGCATGAAGCTTTATGTATAACAATCATGCTGCAGAAACAGCTCAAATAACAATCGAGCAAACAATGAATGGCATCACACTAAAAGGCTTCTGTATAACAAATAAAGGAATCAATAGTAAGGAAATATTCTACAGAATGGAAAAGTTTTTCAAACCATGTATCTGATAAGGGATTAATATTCAAAATCTATAAAAATGAACTCAATAGCAAAAAAAAAAAACCAAACAAAAAAATGATTTTCAAATGGACAAAGGACTTGAATCAACATTTCTCAAAAGAAGACTTAAAACTGGCCAACAGGTATAGGAAAAAGTTACCCCCTTCTCTAATTATCAGGTAAATACAAATCAAAACTATAATAAAATATCACCTCAAATACATTAGAATGGCTATTATCAAAAAGACAAGAGATGGTAGTGGCACCTCAGCTGACAAACTTAATTTGTTCTATGATTTTGGAAAAGATGATTACCTTTGTGTTTTTGAGAGAAAGATGGCTGTGGGTGTGCTTATCACTCAATGCAGTCTGCAAATGAAAACAAAATTTTGCCAAATGTTTCTGTTGCACACCAAATTGTTTGCAAGTAAAAGCATTCATGAATGTAGGCACCACTGAATTGTTTGGTGACGGTGAAGAGGAAGGAACCTTTGTACTAGAACCACTATGATCTTATAGTCCTACTTCTGGGTACCAAATGAAAGGAAGTCAGTATGTGGAAGAGCTATCTATGTTCCCATGTTCACTGCAGCATTATTCCCAAAAGCCAAGATATGGATTCTACCTGTATCCATCAATGAATGAACTGATTTTTTAAATGTAATAGGCTGAACATTTGGGGGCTGGTATACTGCTCAACCATACGAGATACTAAAATATTTTTGTTTGCAACAATGTGCATGACCTTGGAGGACATTATGTTAAGGCACATAAGCCAGACAGAAAAAGACAAATTCTTCAAGACCTCATAAGTGGAAGCCAAAAAAGTCAAGCTCGAAACAGCATAGACTAGGATAGTGGTTTCTAGGGGCTGGAGAGTGAGGTGGGGAATGAGGACATGTTTGTTAAAGGCCACCACATTTCAGTAAGGGTGAATACGATCTAGAGATGTTAACATATAGCAAAGTGATCACAGTTCATAATAAAGTACTGTATGCTAGAAAATCACTGAGAGAGACCTTAAATGTTCTCACCACAGAAGAAAAATATGCAACATAAATGTATATGTGAATTATCTTGATTTAATCATTACACATTGTACAAACACCACTTTGTATACTGTGAATATATTTATTTGTCAATAATATTTTAAAAGGCAATAATGGGTAAACATTTTGTGGCAGGCACATGTAAGATAATACTACTCCGCGACTTAAAGGAAGGAATAAACCAGGGAATACACAACATGTTGGAATGGTAAGAACATGCTGAACAAAAGACTCCAGATACAAAACCTTACAAATAATGTGAAGTGCAAGTACCGGTAGACTAACCTATAACAGCAGAAACCAGAAAAGTATTTCCCTCTGCATAGAACTTGAAAGGGGCACAACAGCATTTTGTGGAGCGATGAAAATATTTGATCTTGGTTATGATGACATGCATGTATGAATTTATCAAAATCTAACAGGGGAGCAATAATGGGAATGAAAAAAATAGAATTCCTTTATATTAAAAGACTACAAAAACCTAAAACTCAAATGATCAAATGAATGTACCATCTAAACCTTGATTAGATCTTATTTGAAAAAATTATCTATAAGCCATTCTCTTACAACTCGGAAAATCTGAATTGGACTAGATACTAAGAAATGATCACTATTTTAAGATGTGATAATGGTATTTGGTTATCGAGAATCTTATTTTACAAGATGCATGTTGAAATATGAATAAAGGTAATAATTCAGTTTCAGATGGTCAATAAAAATGTTTTATACATAAGCAAACATACAGATATAGCTAAATCAAATTAATGTGCATGGGTCATAGGACATGAATACTTCCTAATCGATTCTTCCAGCTACTGTTTGAAAATTTTCATTTAAAACATCAGGAAGAAGATATCTACATGATATATTAAATAAAGAAAAACAGCAAAGTACAGAACAGTTTATAAAACATACTTCCTATTGTGCAAAAAAAGAAGAAAAGTAAAAAAGTGATGCGTGTGTGAAATCAGTCTGCGTGTGTATCTGATTATATTACAACCAATGAAAATGGTTACCTGGAATACATGAGTTTAGTGAAAAAAGATTTGAAGAGATGTGGCTTGGAAGTGAGACTTCTGAGTATATAACTTTATATGGTTTTGATCCTTATCCATGAAAATGAAAAGAAATAAAATGAAAGGAAAAATCAGAATTGAAAAGATGTTAGAAGTATCGCTGGTAGTGATTCCTCTATTTGGTTAAAGTCAAATTAATCAAGACATTCAACTTGTACAGTTACTAATGGTCTTTTTTTTTTCCTCCTGAGTATCAGAGACATTTAAAGGGGATTTTAAAACTCAGCAGAAAACTTAGCATCTTGTTGCAGACCTGCCCCCAAAATGATTGTGCAATCTTCCATAAATAATTCAGTTGTGGTACACCTGCATTTGATCACATGTAAGAAGCATCAAATATAATGACTTCTAGGATTTCTTTGTTTTGTTTTTGTTTTGTTTTGTTTTGTTTTGTTTTTTGGTACCACAGGGATCGAACTCACAACCTCACGCTTGCCAGGCAGGCGCTTATACCACTGAGCTAAATCCTCGGCCCTATTTTTTGAGACAGGGTCTCACTATGCAGTTCAGGCTGGCCTTGAACTTACTTTGTAGCCCAGGCTGGTCTCAAACTCACAATGATCCTCCTGCCTCAGCCTCCTGAGCGCTGGGATTAAAGGCACGCGTCACCACGCCCGGCTTCTTAGAATGATAAAATTCTGTGACTCAAATGGCTACCAGAAAACCTAAATATTTCCACCTGCAGACTTTGCTTCAGCTCCGTTACAGTTACTTCCTGCAGGACAAAGAACACTGAGGCTAAGGGAATGGAGAGGAATAACATGTGTTTCTCTGATTCACAGCAATAATCAGTTACAGCAGAATACTTCCGTTTAGCCAGTTTAGCCAACAAAAGGGAAGCAGCCTGCACATCAGCCTGTCAGACACTGCACTTACCAGGCTGCGAACCCCATTGGTTAGAAAGGGAGGAAGATTAGGCCAATAACCAAGTACTGAACTTGGCAGTTTTATGAACTGCCCTTGGACATGCCTGTAGGGTTTCATGTATTCTTTTGCTAAAATAATCTTCCTTTACAAAAAGTTGTTAAAACGCCAATCTGGGATGCAAGGATGTAAAGTTACAGCTATAGAGTTTCTGGCTAAAATTTCTGCAGACTTGCACAGAAACCAAGAGCTGCAGAAACTTATTTCTCCATCTGCATCTCAAACAGTGCCCCGCACTTTTTAAGGAAGCATCCCTTCTTTAAGACCTAAAGCAGTTTTATGACTTCCCTGTAGGTTTGGATTTGGTGTCGCAGCAGTTCCATTCAAAGTGAGGAAGGCTAGCAAGCAGTGAGAGGGGTGCTATAATCCTGGGCTAAGTAGAGAGTAAAAGCTTTGCCTGCAAGGTGCACAGGAAGGCAGCAGAGGGCTCTGGGGCAGCACCAAGAGTGATCAGTACTGCAGCACCCTCTTGAGAAGGCTGAGACTGGAGGAGTTAACCGAGGAAGGAGATGGAAGCACGAGTTCTGGTTCCAAACTGTTTACAGTTCTGTCTGGACCTGCAAGACTAAATTGGGGTACAAAGCGGCTCTGGAGGGGATTTCCTCTAGAAAAGAGGCAAGCCGGAGCTTTTATCTGAAGAGGAAACTAAGAGGATTGTCTAAAGAATGCTGGGGAAGCAATTCAAAGCTCCTTGGAAGGATCTTCAGCAATCACCCAGCCAGATGGTTTTCTCAGAGCCTGGAGAGGTCTCGGCTGGAGCTGGATTTCCGCAGGAGCTGGGCCTAGAGCCCTCTTAAACAAGTGCGGAGTGTGGGTGGCTTTTGGGAGTTTGGGGAAGGAAGCACTTCCTTAGAAACGCTGAGAGGCCCTATCTGAGAATGACAAGAAGGGTGAGTAAGTTTCCCTTTCCCAGTCCGGGGAACTGGGGACTACAGGTGACTGAAGTGATTTCTGAGGAGTCGGGTTTCTCCTAGGAAGCCCTGGGAAGAAATGAAAAGGTACCTCGTGCCAGGATATATTTCAGCTGCTGCGGGTGAAGACTGAGTTACTGCAAACCGCTTCCCTAACGGGAATCTTGGAATCTGGACAGAAAGGGTGTGTCTGGAGCCGCGGAGAGATAACTCACCCACTCACGACCCGGTGTGGAGCTGGGGCTCACTCACTATGAGGAGAGGGGAGGGGAAGAGGAACTTGAAGAGCGCACCACCGCCCCCCATACAAGACAATTGGAGGCCCGAAAAGTACTCGGAAGTGGCTTGGAAATAATGTGAAAGCACCAAAACTAGAAGCTGGGGTGCAGCGAGGAGGGCTGAGGTGGGTCAGGCCTCCCCGCGTCGGGGTGGGAAGGCGCTCAAGACTTTCGCGGGGAGGGGGGGACGAGGGGCCCAGGAGGAGCCGGGGGGAAGGAAGTTTTAAGGAATCCGGGGCCCGCGGGACGGACCGGAGGAAGGCGTCCGAGTCTGCCTTCCCGGTCGGAGACTGGGGGACCGAGCGGTACTCACAGAGCGGATCTCCAGCGCCAGGGCGCACTGCAGCGCCTTCACCTTCGGCATCCGCGCGAGGTGGGGCGGCGGGGAGGGACCCCGGCCACCGGCCCGAAAGAGGCGGGGAAACGCGGGGCGGGGCGGGGACGGGGAGAAGGCGAGGTGGCGGCGGCGGCAGCTGTGGCCCCCAGGCCGGGGCCCGCGGTCCAGCCTGGGTCCCGCCGGCGCAGCAGCTGAACTCAGGGCGCTGACTCGTTGTCATGGCAGCCAGGAGGGGCGGGGCCGGAAGAGAGGCCTGGCCGGGAAGCGCAGGGGCTGCGCGTGAGGGCCGGCGGCAGAGGGCGGGGCTCAGCGTTCGCGGGCGGGGCAGGGGGCGGGGCTCCGAAGGGGCGGGGCGGTGGGTGTGCCTCTTATGACGTCACCCTATGAGCCCCTGGTGGGAGAAAAGAGAACAGCTGTACAATGAGGCGGGAGTCTGGACTCTGGAGCTCTGAGTTCCAATGTGGCGGTGCCACCTTGGGCTAGTGTGGTCCTCTGTGACCTCAGTTTCTCCAGCTACATAATATGAATAATAATTATTATTGAATTTCACGGTATGGTTTACAAAACCATCGTGAAGAAGCTAAGGATTCGAGATTTATCCAAGATTTATCCAAGGCGGAAGAAGGCAGGAATTCGAGGGCTCTCAAGGAAAACCCCAGCTGTCTGAATGGGAAAAGTAGCTTGAATCATCACCATGATCTTAGTTCTATGATCTCTTCCTTAGTGCGGTTCCCCTTCCCTCGGGGTTCCTGTCTGATTTACCCAATGCATATTGCTTAAATTGGACAGTCAATCAGGGGCCAACCATAAAACCAGATGGGAAGGGTCTACCATCAAAGATGAAAAGAACCAGAGATTACCCAATCCAATCTTGTTAAAATCATTTTTATTCCAAAATATGTTATGTACACAGAAGTATATAAAATGCACCCATCTTAAGAAAGAACAATGCCTATGTAACTAGTGCCCAGTTACAAAGCACAACATTGGCAGTGCCTTGGAAACAGCTTGTTTCGTTGTGTTGCCTTTTGCTCTGAAAATAGCAACTACGTTGACTTTTTTTAAGCAAGGCACCCTTTGCTTTCACGTATGCATTTCCAAGCAAGATATTTTTGAATTTGTCCTATTACTGGTGTTATTTACGTGGAATTAATGCCCTATACATTCAATGACTTGCTTCTCTCACTTGTTTGATTCACCCAATATTGATGCAGTATAGCTGAAATGTATTCCTCTACTGGACAATATTCCAGTTGTCGGCTGGTGGTGGGAGGGAGGGAGGGCAAGGGAAATTTTCGCGGGTGAGGTTCCCAGGTTAAAGAACAGAAGTGTGCAAGACATCAGCAACAACAGCAGGATGCATGGAGCAGATCAGAGCTCACGAGCAACCTGTTTTTATTGTATAATCCTTACACAGGTTGTTATCTCATATTTACATTCTTACATAGTGCAGTTACCAGCACGTGTGTGTTTGCCTGTGCTAATTCATGGTTACATAACTCTATCCCACTGTGCTCGTGAGCTAGACCTCAGGGTCAGGTCCTCAGGTATCCTTAGACACCCCTGAGCTTTGAAGCAGTCTGAGTGGTTCCCTACACCAGTACAGAATGACGAGTATACTGATTTGTTTATCCTTTCTGCTAATGATGCTCATTTTTACTGCTTCAATTTTTAGCAATTATTAGCACTATTGTTATGAACATTCTAGTACAAATTTTAACACATGTATGGTAGAGTAATAACAGATTGACTACTAGGTTTAGCACATGTGGAACATATGTCTAGTCATGGAATAGAACTATTCTCAATTTGACCAAACGATTCTAAGTTACTATCCAGAATGCCACACCAGTCTACACGCTCACCACCTACATTTGAAGGTTACAGTGGCCTCATGTTCTTCCCAACACTATCCCCATCAAGCTTTCTTGTGTTCCACAAGACGTAAAACATTATCTCACTGTTGATTTTTCAGATTATTGACAAGTCTGAGCACATGTTTTTACATACTTCTAAGTTTTCCACTATCTGTACTGTGTATTATTCACTGATATCCTTTCCCTTTTTTTCTACTGTAATTTTTATCCTTGCAGGAGTTCTATATATTCCAGTTAGTAATTGATAAATCAATTCAGTGGAGGTTGTTTGTTTTTTGTGGTACTGTGGATTGAATCCAGAGCCTTCACACTGAGTCCCCTTTTTCATTTTTTTATCTTGAGAGAGGGCCTCATTAAGTTGTTAAGTTGTCCAACTTGGGCTCAAATTTCCTATTCACCTGTCTCTCAGAATGCTGATTATAGGCATAAGCCACCACACCCAGGTAACTGATTCAGTTGTAGACATTGTAGATATCTTTTTCTGATTTCATCTGTTTATAAATTTTATCCAAGGTATATTTGCTTAATTAATAGACATAACCTAACTTCAATATAAATTGATCAAGCCATTTATGCCTCATATTTATGTTTGCGCTTCTGGCATTTTAAGAAGTCTCCCTAACCCTAGGTGAAAACTATATTTCCTTTATTTTTTCTATAAACATCATAGTTTCGCCTTTCAGATAGTGATATTGAATCCATCAAGATGTAATCTTTGTATATGATGTTAAATACTCCCAAATCCAGTTTTTTTCTCCCCTTTTCCTACTCACTTTCTTATCATAATATCTGGTATCTACATTTTAAAGGAGGAGAGGTTTATTTTGGTTCACAGCTTCAGAAGTTTCAATTCATGGTTGGCAGGCTCTAGAGCAGAATCAACGTGGTAGGAGGGCCTGTCACACAGGAAGGCTGCTTACATCATGGTGGCCATGAAGTGAAGAAAGAAGGGAGAAATGAGGGGAGGAGACACACCCTTCCAAGTTACACCCCCAGTAAGCCATCTCTAACTAGGACCCACTGCCTAGCATAACACAGCTGCATCCACTGATAGTGTAGCACTCACAATATCTAAAATCCCTATGGAAAACTTTTTTCAAAAGCCCAGTCTCTGACAGCATGAGAGTTCTGAGAGACAATGCAGGTGCGATCCATAATGGTCTCTGTCTTAGTTACTTTTCACTCGTTGCTGAGACAAAATACCTGATACCCAAAATTAGGGAAAGAAAGATTTATTTCTTACTGTTTCTTGGGAGTTTCAGTCCATACTTAGTTGGCTCCAAGGCAGCATGGTGTGGTGGGCCAGCCATTCATGATGGCTGACAAACAGCAAGGCAAACCAGTGAGAGAGGGCTGAAGAGTGAGAGAGCAAGAGAGCGAGAGAGCAAGAGAGGAAGACCCACCTCCCTTACACTGTATATTGGCTCCACCCCTGGGCAGGTGCAGCACTCACATCATCAATCCCAGTGCTACACAACAAACCAATCACAAATGCCAGACTTAGCCCCTTCCAAATTAGATGAGACCTTGGGTGGACACAGATCATCCAATACATTCTACCCCTGGACCCCCAAGACTCATGTACATCCTTAATACAAAAGACATTTAGTCCGTCTCTAAGAGTTGCCAAAGTCCTAACAGTTTCAGCACTGTTGAAAAGTCCAAGTCCCAAATCTCTTCCAAAATCTATGACAAACTCTTAACTGTAACCCCCTGTACAAATGAAAATGAGGTTAAACACGTCCAACATATAAAGGAACAAGATAAACATTACCATTCCAAAAGTTGTAAACGGGGGAATACAAAGCATTGGAACCAAAGCAAGTCCAAAATCCAGCAGGGCAAACATTAAGTCCTAGAGTTCTCCACTCAGCATCTGAAGCAATCTGGTTGCAAGCTCCAAAAGGCTTGAGCAACACTACCCCCATGACACTTTCAGGGGTCTTAACATTTATAGCTTTCCTTGGATGATCCATGTTCCTTGGCTTCACCCTTACATCTTTATATATTGCCCTCTGCAGGCAGGGCAGAAGCTGCCTTAGCCTTAGAATCTGTGCATTTTTCTTGCACCTAAAACCACTGCCATGTGGATGCCACCAAGGTCTGCTGCCAGCTGGAGCAGTAGCCAGGCTTTCCTCTGTCTTGGTTGTATGGGTCGACTGCCTGGATCGCTGAGCTCTCTGAACCTGATTGTGAGGAACAGCTTCTCTATACCACCGCCATTCTGGAACCTGGTGCTGCCACACCCCATGCAGCTCCTGAGGTTCTTGGGGTGAAGGAATGTGAGAGGATGAGAAAATAAAGACAGAGACAAAGCTGGAGTCAGGTGGAGCCCTTATCCTCCTGATGGGAGGAAAGGAACTGCTCAACAAATGCTGCGGGTTTATTTATATACAGGGAAGGATGACGTCAATTTCAGCCCCTCTGCCCAGCAACCCAGGCCTGGATTGTTTAGGAGCCTCCTATTTTGCTGGGCTGTGGGAGTGTTTTTCACGCGGTTGACACAGGTTCTGTTTGTTACTTTGGTAAGTTCATGTGTGGGTCATTTTCCAGCTTCAACGCCTCCCAACATGGTGCAGCTGCCACCCTTTTGAAACCTCCTGTGGCCTCTGTCGCCACTCTGGAACATGGCATTCTCCAGCTTTTTCCTCCGAGCAAACTCTTTCACTTTTGCCTACTTCAGGCTGCAAAGGGTGGAGGCCTGCTGCTTTCCAGGATGCCCCCAGGCCATCTTTTTTATTCCTTTGTTCCTTCTTAGCAATCAAGGTCTCAGCTCAATCTTTACAGTCCACAGCTTCCTGGCCAAACTCACAAGGTTTTAAATCACTATACTCGGCTCTTTGCTCTTGATTCCCAACATAAATCTGGCTAAGAGCCCCCAACAGTATCCAGGCCACTGTTTCAACATTCGGCTGCCTTGTAATTTCTTTTTTAAGACTAATCAGTCCTTTGCCCTTAATCTCAGTCTCAGGCAAAGTCTCTGGGCATGGGCAGAATGCAGACAAACTTTCTGCCAAGCCATAACACACATCGTGTGGAGTCCAACAACCAATGCAGTACTTCTTTCCAGCAGAAACCTCCCAAACCTGATCTTTGCCAGCAGGCTTTCTATCAGCCTTCTGGTCTCCTGGGTTCTGACCAGAATCTCCCATACCAAACAGTCTAAGCTGTTCCAGCTCTATGCATTCAGGCGACATCTCCAAGCCTTTCCAAACTCTTCCCATAAGCCATTCCCAAAGGCTCTTGAAGCACATGATGAGGCTTAGTCACAGCAACGACCCCACTCTCCAGTACCAAATTCTTAGTTACTTTTCACTCATTGCTGAGACAAAATACCCGATGCCCAAAATTAGGGAAGGAAAAGTTTATTTCTTACAGTTTCTTGGGAGTTTCAGTCCATACGTAGTTGGCTCCCAGGCAGCATGGCATGGCAGGGCTGCCATTCATGGTGACCACCAAACAGCAAGGCAAACCAGCAAGAGAGGACTGAAGAGTGAGAGAGCAAGAGAGCAAGAGAGGAAGACTCACCTCCCTTACACTGTATGTTGGCTCCATCCCTGGGCGGGTGCAGCACTCACATTATCAGTCCCGGCACTACACAACAAACCAATCACAAATGCCAGACTCAGCCCCTCCCAAATTAGATGAGGCCTTGGAGGAACACAGATTATCCAATACAGTCTTCTAGAAGAAAATCTGAAATTCCCATCACTAGATTAAACAGTCTATGCATCTCTTCATTGATTTGAGGTGTCACCTTTATTATATATTCAGTAGTCAATGTTCTATCTTCAAGCTTTCTATTCTGTTTCAGTGCTCTATTTGTGAAGTCTTCCAACAGTGTCACCCTGCTTTATTAGTATGGCTTCTTAATGTCTTGTTTGGCAAGTTTCTTCATTTACAGCATAGCTTTAGCTATTCATGATCCTTTGCTACTTTTTAAATTTTAGAATAATTTTATCAATTCCTCAAACTATCCATACTATCCAGTTCAAATTATCATCCAATCCGGGGGCACAGAATGTTTCTATTTATCAGGTCATGTTTTATGTCCTTCACTGGAGTTTTAAGTTTTCTCCATAGAGATTTGTTTAATTACTGAGTATTTGTTATGGCTTGTATACAGATGTCTGACCAAAGCCTCATGTGGTCATACATAGAACTTTTCAGAGGTGGCTGAATCTAGCTTGTGTGATGCTGAGATTAAGGACGTGATGCTGGGGTTAATTCATGTGCAATTCTAGGATTAAATGTGCCCCACCCTGAGTGTGTTACCCACTCTAAGGGTAGGTAGCCTGGATGTGATATAGGGAACAGAAAGAGGGATGCTCTTGTCATTTTCTGCTTTACTTCTTCACTACTTTGCAGCCTTCTGCCCACCGTGAAATGTTTCTCCTCTGTGATGTCCCTCTGCCATGCCACCCTTGGATCCATGCAACTATGAACTCCAAAAACTGAGAGCCAAATAAACCTTTCTTCCTTTAACTTTGAGTGTCAGGTATTTTGTCTCAACAACAAGAAAAGTAGCAAAGACAGTATTTAACTGTGGTTCTTTTCCTTTATGCTATCAACATTAATTCCTTAATTTCTCCATATACTTACTAAATTGTTACTGCAACTGTACAGGTATTTTATTTTTATAAATTGGTCTGATAAATCTGTTACGTGCTTCATGCTTAGTGCAGTTTGTCCATTTGTTCCTTTATTGCTGTTGATATCCTCACAGAGATGATAACTACTGAACTGTTTTCCTATAGCAAATCATCACAAGCTCAATGGCTTAACACAACACAGATTTATTAACTTACAGTTCTGTAGGTCAAAAGTCTGACACAGTTCTGACTGGACTGAAGAAACCAAATGATCAGTTCTTTTATGAAAGCTCTAGGAAGGAATCAACTTCCTTGGCTTTTTCAGCTTTTGGAATCAGCAAGCATTTCTTAGATCATGGTCTTCTATCTCTGTCTTCAGAGTCAAAAGCTACAAGTCAGCCGTATCATTGTGGCTTACTTCCTGCTTTTATCCTTCCCTTTTAAGGGCTCTGGTTACACTGAGCCTATCTATATTAACAGGATACTGTCCCTATCTGAAGATCATCTGATTAGCAACATTAATTCCATGTAGAACTTTTATTCTCCCTTTGCCATGTAAGTTATCATATAATTCCATGTGGGACAGGGACATCCTTGGGGCATTACTAAAAATTCATGAGTTAGTAATGTTGAAAAGGGAGAAAAAGCATTGATCAGCTTTGGATAACTTTAGGACCCAAGGCATTCTAGTTCTTCTTCATAAATAAATAGAATTGAGCATTTTTGGTGTGTCTTTTTTTCAATGTTCTGTGGCTTTTAAATTTTTTATTAGTAAATGTGATACATAATAAATACATCCATCATGAAGATGTATCACATCTTGATTCTTTTTTTTTAACTTCTTTTCCCTCCTGTCTAACCATCCTTAGATCCCTTTTCTATCTCCACAGTCTGTCTCCCTGTTTCATATCATCTATCCTAAACTTTTCCATTCTGTCATCTGAAGATTTTTTTTATATTTTGGATATATAAGAGATACCATATAAGAGATACCATGCAATATATAACCTTCTGCATCTAATCTGCTTTACTCAGCATTGTGGACTCAAAGTACATCCATTTTCCTATAAATGACTCAATTGTTTCTCTCTTTATGGTTGTTTGGACTATAACCCAGGGTAAGCAAAGAATTTTTGTGGCAAAATGTCTTTATAGAAGGGGCCAGGGAGTTAGCTCAGTGGCATAAGTGCTTGCCTGGCAAGCGCGAGGTCTTGAGTTCAAGTTCCATCCCCCATATCAAAAAGAAAAGAAAAAAAGAAAAAATATCTTTATTTTGTAGTCAGGGGTCACAAGGGGAATAATTACATACAGAACACAGAATTTATAATACTGTTTTATGATGATCACCCAGAATTAAATATTAGAAAGTGCAGGAAAATCTGTCCAGAACCCTAAAACCCCAGAATATTTGACCAAGGGCCTGGATCCCACAGCAATGTTCTGCATGAGTCTAGCTGAAGACCCTGCACAAATCCAACTGGAAATCTAAGGGCCCACGATAAGGACTCATGCCAATCTATTTTACAGATCTGTGCTGGGAAGGCCAAAGGTCAGCAGTGGAAGCTAAAAAGTCTATGCCACGGGGTGAAGGAGCTGTGCAGTAGGTTGAGGGTTCTACACTGGAGCCGAGAAGTCACGCTCAAAGTAAGAACCAAGGCTCCCCTGGAAAGTACCACAGCCATCCTCAGCGGCAACGAGGTCCCGTGCTCCTCCGATAACAATGAGAACAGTTGAGAACAGGTCAACCCAGCGCAACAAGTTGCTCCAGCACACATCTTCCCCTCCAGAGCCAGGAAGTGATGCTCAACATAAGGAGAAGGGCTCCCCCAAGGTGAACCACAGCCACTCTCATCGATGAGGTCCCGAGCTCCTCCAGCAATCATGGCCGAATCCATATTGGGGAAGCCAGCATAACAAGCTCCTCCAGGAGGACTAATGGCTTGAAACAGCAACACTCGGAACCCACAATGCCTCACTTTTCTCCACATCTCTATTTATGCTGGCAACTCTCCTCAAGTGGACCATCTACACTCAGCACCCTGCTAATGTAATTCAGTTGGTGTTAAGTTGACCACCAGTTTTTAATCCATAACAGAACCCTCCCAGCCATAAACAAATAAAAATGAAGAATTACAATTTTCATGGTTGCTAAAATTATTGTAGAGAGCTGACAGGGAATGTTATATTGTAGATCAGCCTAACAACATTTAAATATACAGATTTTAATATTACAGAGACAGACAGACTCTCCCTTGTGAAGCGACGTAATTAGGAGTACATGCTACCACATTTTATGCAAAAAACAAAAAACGAGAATCTGACTAACCATCCAGCAAAATACTGGGTGATCACAAGGAATCACCTTGTGAGATTCCATTACCTCAAGGATCACAGACCTGTGCTGCCTATTGTCTACGTCTGGAAATAGTTGCCTCTTATATTTCTATTTTAATGTAAAAGGGTTAATTGGATGCTAGTTATTCCATCATGAGTGGATGTGAAAGTACTAACCCTGCTGTTTTAATATTAAGTATATTTCGCCATAATACAAATTAATATGTGGTTTGTTTATGAAGATTAAAAGAGTTGCATGCCACATGGATGGTGCTTGAAGCTAGTGTTGAATTAAATCTTTCCTTGACAATACTTTATGCTATCCAAACTACTAAGAACTCATAGTGTTGAACACAACAACTTTTTAAAACTAAGTATCCAGTTTGGGAAAGTCTAAAGTAGAGATTTCATAAAATGTTTCACTGAAGTGAGAGGATTGGGGGAGGGGGAGTAAGAAAAGTATCAAATTATAAAAATCATTAAGAATTTTCTTCCTGACTGAAGTGTGAATTAAGTGTCTCTTTTCTGTGTTCCCTTATCACCCTGTTTTATAGCCATTGGGATCCCTCCAAATATCTAAAATCAAAGATTTTGCTGTTAAATTTTTTAAAATATGCTAATTATTTAATTTTATAGATATGAACAAAGATACTTTGAGATCAAGTACTTGGTCTTTTCCCAAGATTGTAGGCTCTTAGCAGGTAATAATTATATCTTAGCTTTTTAAAAATTAAATAGAGAGTTTAGCAGACAAAGGTGCTCCGTTGTGTGTTAGATTGAACTGAAGACCCCTCTTTCCATGAATTCTGTACCTATGGACCTCTTTCGTCTGGCAGAACTCTTCAGTGGAGAAAGTTCAGCCCTTCCAATCAGGTCAGCTTGAGGCTAATACTAATTTTATCACTTGTCAGTGTTGTAACCCAGGTGTTTTGGGTGTGGTCTTGTGGCCCCACCAATTCTCATGTAATCATGACATGGATATGGCTGAGTCTGGCGTTCGTGATTGGTTTGTTGTCTAGTTCTGGGATTGGCAATGCGAGTGCTACACCTGCCCAGGGGTGGGACTAACATACAGAGTAAAAGCAGGAGGAAGGCATTTCTTTCCCTCTTGCCTGTTTGCCTTGCTGTTGCAGTGGCTGTGAGTGGCTGCTCTGCCACACTGCCTTGCCTTGCAGTCAGCTGAGTATGGACTGAAACCTCCAAGAACTGTAAGCAATAAACCTTTCCTTCTCTAATTTTGGGCATCAGGTATTCTGTCTCAGCAACGAGAAAAAGGTAACTAAGACACCGAGACATGATATTTTAACTCTCTGAACCTTACCTACATTTTTCCTGTCTACCTCATAATTAGTGGAAAACTGTACTTAGCACATGAGGGCTTGATGTGGACTCGATGGTACCATGTTTGTGTTCTTTTCCTTCATATCATCAGACCAGCAGTGTCTAAAATGGATGTCTTTAGAGGGAGGCTGAGGTAGGCGGAGCGTTGTGAGTTTGAGGGTGGCTTGGGCTACAATGTGAGCTCAAGACTGGCCTGAACTACATAGTGTAACCCTGTCTCAAAAAACTAGAGCCAGGGAGTTTGGCTCAATGCCTTAAGTACCTGCCTGGCAGGTGCGAGGTTGTGAATTGGATCCCTGGTGCCACACACACACACACACACATGCACAAATAAATAAATAAATAAATAAAATGAATGTCTTTTGCAATCCTACCAGGTTTGAGTTGTTTGGATTCCACCTATTTTTTTTTTTTACTTTTTAGTTATTTGAACTGATCAGAGCAGTGTGCCACTGACAAAACAAACAAGCAATGAACAAACAAAAGACACAACTACTTCAATCTAAATCCCTGGCTATGTATCATTCTTATTCTATGTTACAGTTGGTTTGAAAATGTTCCTTCTGCCATAGCATTCACACATTGGCCTCACAGAAAAATTTAGATGACAGTTTCTGAGCTAAAGTATAGAATTTTGGGTGAAAAGTTGCCTATCCAGCAGTATTGTGAATGGCACCGCTATAATTAATGGTACCTCAGGAAGATTTAGTGCAGCTAGCAGGTGAAACACTGTTGCAGTACTGTCTCTGAATTCCCCTCATTTTATCCTCTATGAACTTTTATGGGAAGTAAGACCTGTGAAAAATGTGAGCTCTTAATCTTCCCCAGAAATCCTACCTCATTTGATGAATACTTTGAGGGAGTGAAGTACAGCATTTTTTCTTTCATACAATCTATTTTGCATTTATGAAATAAGTGCAATAACTCAAACTGTCTGGTCATGTGATCAGAAGTTCAAAGGCATTTTTAAAGGTCTACATTGTCTTTCATTCATGTTCAAATCTCCATAAGAGAATTTACTCCTAGGAAAACCAGTGCCTTTCTTACTAGTAAGACTATTAACAATAATAATACCCATAGGAATTATTCATTGACATTTATATATCAGGCAGTGTGCTGGTATCTCAGGTACATAACTGCATACTTCACACAACTCAAAATGTATTTGTTTTCCTTTTTAACAAATAAGAAACAAGGTTCTGATAAATTAACTTGCCAGAGGATAAAGATAGTAACTGGCATAGCAGGAATTTAAGATCAAGTATATCCTACTTCAAAGACACTTCTTTTTGCTATTAAATGATTCCTCTCAACATTGTACATTATTTTAATATTACCAGTAACAAACAAACTGATTCATTTAAGATTCAATACCATCAAGTAGTCAGGATGACAAAAGTAATTATTGTATTATGACTGACTAGATGTTATATATGTTATTATGATCTTGCTTTAAACTAGAAATCTGTTTTTGAAACCAAGTTCCTGTTATTCAAGTTGATTATTCTTCTATATCTCAGAGCAGAACTACTTTTAAATCTAGTGTTAACTAGATTTCTTTATCACCAAGTATAGTATGGAATATTTAAAAGAAATAAGCCTTCAAATTTCTGCTATAGTTTATAATGAAAAGATAAATCAGAAATAACCCAGCAGTAAAAAAGGTTCTTGTATAGAACTATATAAATTTCACTCCTTGGAAATGTGTTTAGGCTTAAATGTATGACACAACTATGTGTAGTATTACAGATCCAGAATTTTTGTTTCATTAATCTTGCATCCCTAAGCAAGATAACGTTAGCATAATCAATACTAGTTAGATTGTCATTCCTGTGCTGTGTTTAAGAAAGTACTAAGCCAGTGAGGAAACATTGCTAAGTTCTTATATAATATTTTTAGGAAAATAGACATACTAAGCCAGCTTGCTTTTGGAAAATAAAAGGTAGGAGTATGAAGTTATGAGTCCTTGTTTGAGACTGTCTGCTGGACTTTGGTATTACTTCCAACCTGGAGGAAGGTCTCTTGAGTCTCAACCCAATCGTATCCATACAAAAAAGGTAAGGACTCAGCAAAATTGTGCAATGATCCCCAAGAGATGGTTAGCATTGCATCTACTGTAAGTCACATCCATCCTAGAGAACAGTTTCTGATGTTGTAATAGGAGACCCCTCCCTAAGATGGCTTCATTTTATTTCCTTTTAAACTTGTGGAAAGTAAAAGCCTCTATTTACAAAAATCACCTTGCTATATGGCCATGAAGGAGACAGATGCAGTGGGCACAAGAGTGAGCAGCAGAGTTCAGTGTCATGGAAGCCAAGAGAGAAAAGAGTTTCAGGAATGAGGTGATGACCATCAGTGCTCCATGCTGTTATGAGTTTGGTAGGTACTGAAAGTTCCCAACAGATTTGGAAATTGGTCACTGGTGACCTTCAGCAGATGAATTTCATTTAACAGATGAATCTCAACGAATGCCAAGTAAGACGCGGAGACCGCAAATGCAGAAGAAAGAGAGCTCACAGATGGCTGTTAAAAAGGGCATAACCAAGAAAGGGGAGAGGGAGAGAGAGAGAGAGAGCAAGCGCCAGAGCCACAGAGAGACAGAGACAGAGATAGAGACAGAGACAGAGACAGAATAAGTGACACTGGATACGGTTACTGACTAAACAAAAAGTTACAATGGAGAGTTAGAGAGAGGCTGCAACCAAGGATCAGGAAGAGAATTACTGAAGCTGTATTTTGGAAGACTCTGAGAGGCTGTGGTCAAGGGCACATGTGGAGAGGTTGACTTGCAACAGGAAGACTAGCACATTTTTGGAGCCTGAAGGAAGAAGGAGCCGTACATATCAGAAAAGAAAGAGGTTCTTTTGAAATGAGGAGGCAGATAACACAGAAATATTTAGAGAACATGTTTTAAAAATTTAGCAGTTTTAGTGCTAATGTGTCTCTCATCTTTCTCATCACCCTTCATCAAATGTTTCTTGAATCTGTGACACCAAGCACACTAGATACATAAAAGAACAAAGTCTTTGTCCTCCAGACAATGCCTCCACTCTGGTAGAGATGGCATGGCTCCTCACCTGGCCTCCCCTCACCACCCAACCACCAAGGCCAAGATCAGCAGCATGATTAGGGCAGGATTAGGTAGACCTCCCTTTTCTCATAGCCCTTGAAGTATTTTTTTTTTTTTTTGTACCGGGGATCGAACTCACAACCTTGTGCTTGCCAGGCAGGCACTGGTGCCACTGAGCTAATTCCCCAGCCAAGTCCTATTTCTTTTAAATCATTCTTTGTGTTCTTGATTTTATTTTATCAGTGCTGTAAAGGAGAACATAGCTCACTGAGAGAACTGGGGAACAGAAAGAGGAGTCAGCATACATCGGCTGGATAAGAAATAAATTGCTATTTTAAAACACATGCCCAAAAAATTCCTTTTGGGGAAAAACTATTTGTTTGTAAAAATAATTTTAGGACTTTTCCACAGGTATAAGCAAGGGAAAAAACCAGGAGAACTTTCAGGCATGGTAGTGCACACATGTATTCCTAGCTATTTAGGAGACTGAGGCAGGAAGATGGCAAATTGGAGGCCAATCTACACAACTTAGAGAGATACTCTCTAAAACTTAATATAAAAAGGGCTGCAACTGTAGCTCAGAGGACTTCAGGTTCCAACCCCAGCACCACACACACACACACACACACACACACACACAAACACACCAAGATAGCCCAGTGTAGTGAGAAAGAGGGTAGCAGCGCTTTGCACAGTGTGGTGGGGTGGATTCTGAAGTTGATATGTGGGAAGAAGGGAAGTCTGAGAATACCTCACAGGTGAGAGGGGAAAATGAGGGATGGAAATATTGTAAGAGCAAGCAAAAGACACTGTGCTCACCAAACAGTCATATCTGAATAGAAAAAAAAAAAAAGGCAATGAGTTGCAGATCAAAAGTAAGATAAAGGCCCTAAATTTGGTGGAGATAATTTATATAATTGCCAGTTTATATATCAGGCTGGCCCAGCAGCCTGTGAGATTGTGGAAGCCAATGGACCGATCTCAAATATTCTATTCCCACTGGTTGTGCTGGGGTGGGGAGTCTCCAAGTTTTTTGGAGCCTCAAGTTTATGTAATTGGGAAAGCCCCCATCTGAAAAAGAATACAAAATACATTAATGGAAAACTAAGTAAAAAGTGCATATATATTCATAATGAAGGAATAAACCACAAATTAAATTTTAAAAAATCTCAAAACCAGATAACTTCCACTCTACTTTTATTAACTTCCCAACATACTTCTATATTACTTTTCCCCCTGTATTTCTATATTCATTCTTTGATCACCCCTTCATTTGACAAAAATTTCTGCATGGTCATTTTCTTTCAAAAGAACAGAAAGATACTCTAGTCTTTCTTCAAGGATAATTGAACAGAATTTGGTTTTTGTTTTATAGAATTCAGATGTATTTTAGCTTCACAACTTCACTTAGTCACTTTCTCATCGCTGAGATGCAATAACTGACATTTACAACTTACAGGATGGGAAGTTTACTTTGACTCCATAGTTTAGTCCACAGTCAATCAGCTCCAAGGTGGAACAGTGTGACAGGGACATAGTGGAAAACAGCTGCTCATGTTATGGTGGCCAGGAAACAGGGGAATGAGAGACACCCTTTCAGGTCACATCCCCAGTGAATTGCCTCTTCCTGCCTCCTAACAGAGAGTCAGCTATATCGGCCCCAGCATTCTAGCACCTTCCAAAAGTCCAGCTTAAGAATGCATGAGGCATTTTTAAAAATTTATTTATTTAGGACCCATGCTCCAGAGGCTCTGAACTCCACACAGCCAGATTCAAGGTCCAGGTTGTGCCACACTCCAGGGTACACTCCACCTAGCTGCCTGGGTCCCAGGGATTCCAACTTCCACCCACTAAGGTGGAGGGTCCAGTGACACACTCTGGGAGTGCGCCCTCAATGCACAGAGGATCGAGCTCTACCCAGCCCAGTGTCCCAGGGCAATCCATTAGGGCACCATCTGGCCAGCCTTGCAGGACACAGAGGTACTGAGCCGAGCCAAGCCCAGAGCCCCAGAGCCACTCACCAGGGAGCAGCCAGCATAGCTGCAGGGCCTTGGAGAACTTGAGTTCTGCCCATTAGAGCACAAGGCACAAGCTCCACTGTTCAGGGGTACAGCGGCGCAGCAGGTCCTAGAAGTTGTGAACCCACCCAAGCAGGAGCAAGGCCCCAGCACTATATGCCTGGGACACGCCAGGCTTGCCCCATGCTTCAGAGGCTCTGAACTACTCGCACCCAGACTCAAGGTCCTGGTGGTGCCACAATCTGGGGTGTGCTCTGCCTAGCCACCTGGGTCCCGGAGATTCTGAACTCCACGCATGCAGCCAGGCTGAACATAAAGTGATGCACCCCAGGGGTGTGTCTCTACTAGCCACCTGGGTTGCAGAAGTTCTGAACTCCACACAGCCAGGTTTTAGGCCCCAGCAACAAGCTCCAGAGGTGTGAGCCTGCTAGCTACAGGGAGGATACAAACTTTGCCCAGCCCAGCATCCCAGAGCGACCCAACAAAATACATCAGGGGAACACATGGCCAGCCTCACAGACCACAGAACACAAGGGTCCAGTGCCATAATCTGGGGGTGTGCCCTGGCTAGCCATGGGGATATTGAAGGATTGAAGCTGTACCCAGTGCAGGGTACCAATGCAACCCATCAGGAGTCTGCCTGCTCAGCCACACAGGTCCCAGAAGAAAATGACAAAATGAAAGAGCAAGAGGTAGTCTCAATCCCCCAGCCCACTGAAAACAAACCCAAGAGACACTGAAATGGAAGACACTGAGAGTGACACAACTGAACTTTCTGAAATGATAGCAAATGAAGTAAAGAAACAACTCCATGAAGCTATAGAGAAACTCAAATCAGAAATAATCTCTCAGCTAAAAAATGAAATCACAATCATTATGAAAGAAATGCTGTGTGTATCTAAAGAAGATCAAGATAAAAAAGAAGAACATAAAAAAAGATGGAAACTTTGAATGAACGAAATAAGACACAAATAGAATGCATGAAACACATTCAAAGGGAAATTCAGGAAATGAAAAATTCCATGGAAACTTGCCAAAACCACTTGAATGAAGCTGAAGATAGAATCTCAGACCTTGAAGACAGCATGGAAGCTTACATTCATGAAAGAAAAGATCTCTTAAAAATAACAAGGAACCAGGAAACAATTCAACAGCTGCAAGATGATGCCAAGAGAAATAACATAAGATTAACAGGCATCAATGAAAAAGCAGGGAATGAATGCTAATGACCTGTGAAGACTATTTGCAGAAATATTAGCAGAAAATTTTTCAAACATGGTAAGAGAATCTGACATACAGGTAAGCGAGGCATACAGAACCCCAATTAACCATAACTAAAATAAATCTTCACCCAGACATAATAATTAGGCTATCAGAAATACAGCACAAGAACAAAATACTAAAAGCTGTCAGAGAAAAGAAACAGGTCACCTATGAAGAAAAGCCTATCAGAATCATGGCAGAATTCTCAACACAAACCTTTAAGTCAAGAAGAGCATGGAGTGAAGTATTTCAAATCCTGAAAGAAAACAACTTTCAACCCAGATTGATGTATCCTGCAAAACTATCTTTAAAAATTGATGGAGAAATAAGATAGTTCTATGACAAAGAACAACTGAAGAAATTTATGGCCACCAAACCTACACTACAAAGAGTACTTAAAGACACTCTAGAAAGAGACAAAGATAGCTACAATCTTAAGAACAACAACAAAAGGAAACCACTAAGCAGGGCAAACAATTAAACAGAAAATGTAGAAAAGCAACAACAGAAAGATATCATGACAGGGATGAGTCAGTACATATCAGTTATATCAATGTAAATGGTCTCAACTCACCAATAAAAAGAAACAGACTGGCAGAGTGGGTTAAGAAACAAAATCCAACAATATGCTGTGTACAAGAAACACATTTAACGCAGAAGGAAACTCACAGGCTAAAAATCAAAGGCTGCAAAACAATACTCCACATAACAGTAACCCAGAAAAAAGCAGGGGTAGCTATTATGTTTGCAGACAATGCAAACTTCAAACTGAAAATGATTGAAAGAGATAAAGAAGGTCACTAGATACTTGTTAGGGGAAAACTTCAAGAGGAAGACATTACAATCATAAATATATATGCACCGAATATGGGAGCACCCAGCTATGTAGGACAATTCTTAATAGACATGAAAAACCAAATAAACAATAATACAGTTATAACAGGGGACCTCAACACCCCACTGTCACAGAGAGAAAGATCAACCAAACAAAAAATCAGCAAAGAAATAACAGAACTGAATCAAACTTGTGAACAAATGGACCTAGTAGATGTGTACCAAGTATTCCACCCATCAATATCAGAATACACATTCTTCTCATCTCAAATGGGTCATTCTCTAAAATAGATCGTATACTGTTCCACAAAACATGCTTAAGTAAATGCAAAGGAGCTGAAATAATTCCATGCATATTATCTGACCATAGCACAGTAAAATTGGAAACAAATGACAAAAAATCCTACAATAACTGCATAAACACATGGAAATTAAATAATACTCTCCTAAACAACCAATGGGTCAGAGAAGAAGTTAAAGAAGAAATTAAACAACATCTACAATTGGATGAAAATGCAAATACAAATTACTGGAACCTTTGGGACATGGTGAAAGCAGTCCTCAGAGGGAAATTTATAGCACTAAACTCCCACATCAGAAAAATGGAAAGAACACACATAAACAACCTAATGATGCACCTCAAATTTCTAGAAAAAGAAGAGCAAGTCAAGTCCAAAGCCCACAGAAGGGAGGAAATTATCAAAATTAGAGCAGAAATTAATGCAATTGAAACTAAGAAAACAATACAAAGAATTAATGAATCAAAGAGTTGGTTTTTTGAAAGAATAAATAAAATTGATAAACCCTTAGCCAACCTTATCAAAGAGAGGAAAGAAAAAACTCAGATTCATGCAATAAGAAATGAAAAGGGTGAAATCACTACAGACCCTGTGGAAATACAAAAGATCATCAACACCTACTTTGAAAACCTTTACTCACATAGATTTGATAACACAGAAGAAATGGACAGATTCCTAGAAACTTATGAATTACCAAACTCGAATCAAGAAGATGTAAAACTGTGGATTTCAGTCAATGAAATTGAAAATGTAATTAGAACTTTACTAACAAAGCAAAGCCCAAGTCCTAATGGATTCACTGCTGAATTCTACAAGAAATTTAGGGAATACTTAGTGCCAACACTTCTCAAACTCTTCAATGAAATTGAAAGGGAAGCAAGTCTCCCTAACTCATTCCTGGAAGCAAGTATTGCCCTAATACCAAAACCAGAGAAAGACCCAACCAAAAAACAAAATTACAGGCCAATCTCCCTAACTAACATAGATGCAAAAATCCTCAATAAAACACTGGCAAATAGAATGCAGAAAGTTATCAGAAAGATTATACACCATGATCAAGTGGGATTCATCCCAGGAATGCAGGGATGGTTCAACATACACAAATTAATACATGTAATACACCGTATCAATAGGGCCAAGGACAAGAATCAAATGATCATCTCAATAGATTCAGAAAAAGCTTTTGACAAAATCCAACACCCATTCATGATAAAAACCCTACAGAAAATCAGAATAGATGATCTCTACCTCACCCTGATAAAAGCCGTATATCATAAACCAACAGCTAACATCTTACTAAGTGGACAAAAACTGAAAACTTTCAACCTAAAATCAAGAACAAGACAAGGATGTCCATTATCACCACTCCTATTCAATATAGTTCTGGAAATACTAGCCAGAGCAATTAGACAAGAGAAAGAAATAAAGGGAATAAGGATAGGAAAGGAAGAAGTAGAATTATCACTCTTTGCATATAATAAGATACTCTACATAGAAGACCCCCCAAAAATCATTGAAAGACTTCTAGATGTAATAACCAAATTGAGTAATGTTGCTGGATACAAAGCCAATGCCCAAAAATCAATAGCATTCCTGTACACAAACAACAAAGTCACTGACAGAGATAATAAGGTAAAACATTCCCTTCACTATAACATCCAAAAAAATGAAATACCTAGGAATCAATCTAACAATCTAAAAGATCTATACAGTGCAAATTACATTACTCTGAAAAAAGAAATCGAAGAGGATTTCAGAAAATGGAAAGATATTTCCTGTTCATGGATAGGAAGAACAAACATCGTGAAAATGGCCATTCTCCCAAAACTGTTATACACATTTAATGCAATCCCAATCAAAATACCACTTGCATGCCTCACAGAGCTAGAGAAATCATTCCTGAAATTCATCTGGAACCAGAAAAGACCTAGAATAGCAAAGGCAATTCTGGGCAACAAATGTAAGGCAGGAGGCATCACAATCCCCAACTTGAAACTCTATTACAAAGCTACTGCGATAAAATCAGCATGGTACTGGAATCAAAACAGACCTGAAGATCAGTGGAATAGATTAGAAGGTACAGCCACAACTAAAACACACTTAGCCACCTCTTCTTTGACAAAGTGGCCAAACAGGTACACTGGAAGAAAGATAGCCTCTTTAACAAATGGTGCTGGAAAAACTGGCTTTGTATATGCTGTAAACTAAAACTAGATCCATGTCTACCATCATGCACGAAAATAAAGTCAAAATGAATCAAAGATCTGAATATTAAAACAGAGACTAAATTTGCTGGAAGGCAAAGTAGAAAAAATCTTGATTACTTAGGAGTAGGCAGAGAGTTCATGAACAAAAATCAAACTTTGCAGGAAACACTTTCCAGAATCAACAACTGGGATCTCATCTTACTAAAAAGTGTTTGCATGTCAAAGGAAATCTCCAACAGATTAAAAGAAAACCCACGAATTGGGAAAATATCTTAACCAATTGTCCATCAGACAAAGGACTTCTATCTAAAACATGTAAAGAATTAAAAGAAATCAGGCCCCCAAAATTCAAGGACCCAATCCAAAAATGGGCATCTGAGATGAATACACACTTCTCAGAGAAAGAAATACAAATGGCAAATAAATATATGAAAAAATGTTCAACATCCATGGTCATTCGGGAAATGCAAATTAAAACAACACTGAGATTCCATCTCACTCCAGAAAGAATGGCCAAGATTAAAAAATCAAGCAACAACAAATTCTGGAGGGGCTGTGGGGAAAAAGGAACTCTTCTCCACTGTTGGTGGGAGTGTAGACTGGTGCAACCACTGTTGAAATCGGTGTGGGGATTCCTCAAGAAGCTAGGATTAGAGATCCCAATCAACCCAGCTATCCCACTTTTGGGCATTTTCCCAGAAGAATTGAAAACATCATACCACAGTGATATTTGTGCACTCATGTTTATAGCAACCCAATTTGTAATAGCCAGATCTTGGAAACAACCTAAGTGCCCATCAATCAAAGACTGGATAAAAAAGGATGTGGCATTTTTATGCAATGGAGTAGTACTCATCTATCAAGAAAGATTGCATTGAGACTTTTATAAGTAAATGGACACAACTTGAGACCATACTCATAAATGAGATAAATCAAACCCATGTGTGTAAATACCGTATTGTCTCCCTAGTGTAAGAAACTGAAAAAGTATATATGATCCAAAATCTATAATAAATACTATGTAAGGGTAAAAAACAGCTCAAAGAGCAAAAGTGATTGGGAAAGGGAAAAGGAAGAAAGAAGAAAGGGAAAAGGAAAAAGACATAAGCCTGTATGTATGTATATGTAAGATAACTAAAATGACTATACTGCTGAATGTATTAGTTATTGAGAAAGAACAGTTAATACTCATATGATTAGATCAATTTTACATGTCTGTATCTGTTACTGTAAACAGCCATGTTGAAGGTAATGATACACATTATTGCAACCACTGTCAAGTTCCTATCATCTTTTTTTGTAAACCTATAGTGTTACTGTTGTGGATTTTCTGTTGTCATTTGTTTGTCTCTTTTGCTTTTTGTCTTTCTTTTATCTGTCCTTTTTCTCTTAAATAAAAAAATTTAAAAAATAAAATTTATTTATTTATTGTTGGTATTAGGAATTGAACTCAGGACCTCATGCTTGCCAGGCAGGTGCTTCTTTTATGATGCACTATAAGATATTAGGACATTTCACACCTCCTTGTGCAGCACCAGTTCTTCGTATTCTGAATTCACAGCACTCCCTAGTCTGTCATGATACATTTGCTGGAGAGGCCCCCCCGCAACACCTTTCTGTCACAACACTGGCCACCTTCATGCAGTGGACAGCAGCAGTATTATTGGAAGTCATCGCTTCTTTTAAGAGGGCTCCCAAGGATCAGGTTAGACATGGCAAGTGACTGCGAATCATGTATATGCAGTACACAGAATGCAAACTTTAGTTAAACTTTTCTGTACTTGGATTCCAAAATTGTGCATGGTCACTCCATTGTCACTATATGTGAAGGCAAGTGAGGTGGAAGGGGAGGTAGGAGTAGAAACAGACAAGGGTCTTAGAAGATTGACATCACAATACCTTGCTTTCATGACTTGCAGAAACACATTATCAAGTGAACACTTTATGGGGAAGGGGCCTGAGCAGGTGAGGAGGGCTGGAACCTCCTGGATTTATAAGCTGCCTATCAGTCTGTCACGTAGTAGCTACAGTCATGCAGCAGGAACTTGAATGTTACCTGAATGACTAAACGTGAAAGTGAGATTAAGGTGGTAGAAGAGAAATGAGCAGGAACACTAGAGCTGATCTTATGAAGACGCTGCCTGATGCTGTTGGTAGCTGGTGCACTATCATCAGGGCCGGGCCTGACCTCAGTCAGGGGATTTGCTCTGCTTGTCACTGGGGCTTTGGGCCTCCAGATAAACTGCCTGTGCTCCCCACTCCCTTCACCCCTGGCTTTTCTAGACACACAAAGGACTATATTCTCATCCCTATGGTGGGAAGTTTGCCAGTCACCAAGCCTCCCTCTGTGCCTCTTTGATTTGCAACATATAAAGGGCATGAAGAGATGCATTCAGAGGCTGCCTTTTAAACCTGAAGTTCCCCTCGTGTGAGTCCCAACTGAAACATTCTCGCTGGCAGGAACCGCTGAGCACAGCTGGGAGGATGGCAGCATTTGCCCTAGACAACATTTGATACTTTGCCAATAAACTGTAAAGAGGAAAAGAGAGGACCTGTCTACCTTGCAGTCATAGGGCACCTTTGGAATGCACTACCCAAAGCAAAATGTGACCCTGCTCCGTCACATTGCAGTACTCCAGCTTCGCTGATGAGTGAGAGTATATTTATCATGATTGCAGGCCTCTCACTCAAGCCCCCATTCAGTAAAGCTGGGATTTTGGAGCCTGCCCCAGATCCCTGCCTCCTCCCCTAGTGTTGGTGGTTAAGGATGTGTTCAGGAACCAGTGAAACCATCTGGTCATGAGTAACACAGTTGCTCTCTATGCTGTTTCTTTGCAGTTTTGTCTGTCAATTGGTACTACCCTGTGTGCACCTTCACTGTCACTTTTTACAATTATTTCTGAATTTGTACCTAGATTTCTTAAATCTCCCTAAAGCAAGGATCTTTGAAGAGAGTGTCACCCAGGTAGTAACAACATCTTCCTCAGCCAGAGTTCAGAGGGTCTGACAACCTACTGTAAAAAGCTATTTAAAAAGTTTACGAAGCTTGGTACAGTGGCACACACCTGTAATCCCAGCTACTTGGGAGGCTAAGACAAGAGAATCGTGAGTTCAAGGCTAACCTGGGCAACTTGATGAGATACTCTCTCAAAATGAAATGCAAAAGGACTGAAAATGTAGTTCAGTGGTAGGATACCCCTGAGTTCAGTCCCAAATATGTATAAATAAATAAATA
>RJWM01012286.1:0-57061 GCA_004363535.1 Dasyprocta punctata | reverse complement strand
TTTACCTATTCTGTCTTCTAGTAAGTTTAGTGTCTCTGTTTTTATATTCAGATCTTTGAACCATTTTGACTTTATTTTAGTGCATGGTGATAGGCATGGATCTAGTTTTAGTTTACAGCATATAGAAAGCCAGTTTTTCCAGCACCATTTGTTGAAGAGGCTGTCTTTCTTCCAATGTACGTGTTTGGCCCCTTTGTCAAAGATGAGGTGGCTAAGTGTGTTTGTAGTTGAGGCTGTATCTTCTAATCTATTCCATTGATCTTCAGGTCTGTTTTGATTCCAGTACCATTCTGATTTTATCACAGTAGCTTTGTAGTATAGTTTCAAGTCAGGGATTGTGTTGCCTCCTGCCTTCCCTTTGTTGCCCAGAATTGCCTTTGCTATTCTAGGTCTTTTCTGGTTCCAGATGAATTTTAGGAATGCTTTCTCTAGCTCTGTGAGGTAGGCAAGTGGTATTTTGATTGGCATTGCGTTGAATCTGTATAATAATTTTGGGAGAATGGCCATTTTCATGATGTTTGTTCTTGCTATCCATGAACAGGGAATATCTTTCCATTTTCTGAAATCTTCTTTGATCTCCTTCTTTAGTGTAATGTAATTTTCACTGTATAGATCTTTTACTTCCTTTGTTAGATTGATTCCTAAGTATTTCATTTTTTTGGATGTTATAGTGAAGGGTGTGGTTTCACTTTTTTCTCTCTCAGTGATTTTGTTGTTTGTGTACAGGAATGATATTGATTTTTGAGTGTTCACCTTGTATCCAGCTACATTACTGAATTTGGTTATTACTTCTAGAAGTCTTTTAATGGATTTTTGAGTGTCTTCTCTGTAGAGTATCATATTGTTTGCAAATAATGATAATTTCACTTCTTCCTTTCCTATTCTTATTCCCTTTATTTTTTCTCTTGTCTAATGGCTCTGGCTAATATTTGAAGAACTATACTGACTAGGAGTAGTGATAATGGACATCCTTGTCTTGTTCCTGAATTTAGGTTGAAAGATTTCAGTTTTTCTCCATTTAGCAAGATGTTGGTTGTTGGTTTATGATATATGGCTTTTATCAGGTTGAGGTAGAGATCATCTATTCCGATTTTCTGTAGGGTTTTGATCATGAATGGGTGCTGGATTTTGTCGAAAGCTTTTTCTGCATCTATTGAGATGATCATGTGGTTCTTGTCCTTGGCCCTGTTGATATGGTGGATTACATGTGTTGATTTCCGTGTGTTGAACCACCCCTGCATTCCTGGGATGAATCCCACTTGATTGTGGTGTATAATCTTTCTGATAACTTGCTGTATTCTATTTGCCAGTATTTTATTGAGAATTTTTGAGTCTATGTTCATTAGGGAGATTGGTCTGTAATTTTCTTTTTTGGTTGGGTCTTTCTCTGGTTTTGGTATTAGGGTGATACTTGTTTCCAGGAATGAGTTAGGGAGACTTGCTTCCCTTTCGATTTCATTGAAGAGTTTAAGGAGTGTTGGCATTAAGGCTTCCCTAAATTTCTTATAGAATTCAGCAGTGAATCCATCAGGGCCTGGGCTTTTGTTTGTTCGTAGGGTCTTAATTACATTTTCAATTTCATTAGCTGAAATTGGGTTATTCAGCAGCTTTACATCTTCTTGATTCAGTTTTGGTAGTTCATAGGTTTCTAGGAATCTGTCCATTTCTTCTGTGTTATCAAATCTATGTGAGTAAAGGTTTTCGTAGTAGGTGTTGATGATCTTCTATATTTCCACCACTGTAGTGATTTCACCCTTTTCATTTCTTATTGCATGAATCTGAATTTTTTCTTTCCTCTTCTTGATAAGGTTGGCTAGGTTTTTATCAGTTTTATTTACTCTTTCAAAGAACCAACTCTCTGATTCATTGATTCTTTGTATTGTTTTCTTAGTTTCAATAGCATTAATTTCTGCTCTAATCTTAATAATTTCCTCCCTTCTTTGGGCTTTGGAGTTGACTTGCTCTTCTTTTTCTAGAAGTTTGAGGTGCAGCATTAGGTTGTTTATGTGTGTTCTTTCCGTTTTTCTGATATAAGAGTTTAGTGCTATAAATTTCCTTCTGAGGACTGCTTTCATTGTGTCCCACAGGTTCTGGTAATTTGTATTTGAATTTTCACTCAATTGTAGATATTGTTTAATTTCTTCTTGGTTGTTTAGGAGGGTATTATTTAATTTCCTTTTGTTTATACAGTTTTTGTAGCTTTTTTTGTCATTCATTTCCAATTTTACTGTGCTGTAGTCAGGTAATATGCATGGGATTATTTCAGTTCGTTTGCATTTACTTAGGCATGTTTTGTGGACCAGTGTATGATCTATTTTAGAGAGTGACCCATGTGCAGCTGAGAAGAACGTGTATTCTGATATTTATTGGTGGACTACTTGGTATATATCTACTAGGTCCATTTGTTCACAAGCTGGATTCAGTTCTGCTATTTCTTTGCTGATTTTTTGTTTGGTTGATCTATCTCTCTGTGACAATGGGGTATTAAGGCACCCTGTTATAACTGTATTATTGTTTATTTGGTTTTTCATGTCTATTAAGAATTGTCTTACATAGTTGGGTGCTCCCATATTCAGTGCATTTACATTTATCATTGTAATCTCTTCCTCTTGAAGTTTTCCCCTAACAAGTGTGTAGTGACCTTCTTTGCATCTTTTGATCATTCTTGGTTGGAAGTTCACATTATCTGCAAACATTACAGCTACCCCTGCTTTTTTCTGGGTTCCTGTTGCATGGAGTGTGGCTTTCCATTCTTTGATTTTTAGTCTGTGAGTTTCCTTTTGAGTGAAATATGTTTCTTGCACACAGTATGCTGTTGGATTTTGTTTCTTAACCCACTCTGGCAGTCTGTTTCTTTTTATTGGTGAGTTAAGACCATTTACATTGATTGATATAACTGATATGTACTGGCTCATCCCTGTCATCATATCTTTCTGTTGCTGGTTTTCTACATTTTCTGTTTAATTACTTGCCCTGCTTAGTGGTTTCCTTTTGTTGTTGTTCTTAAGATTTTGGTTATCTTTGTC
Source organism: Dasyprocta punctata (assembly GCA_004363535.1). NCBI lineage: Eukaryota > Metazoa > Chordata > Mammalia > Rodentia > Dasyproctidae > Dasyprocta > Dasyprocta punctata. Next base: position 54,035 of record RJWM01012286.1, on the reverse strand, counting down.
TCTTTCTAGAGTGTCTTTCAGTACTCTTTGTAGTGTTCGTTTGCTGGCCATAAATTTCTTCAGTTGTTCTTTGTCATGAAAGTATCTTATTTCTCCATCAATTTTTAAGGGTAGTTTTGCAGGGTATATCAATCTGGGATGAAAGTTATTTTCTTTCAGGGTTTGAAATACTTTACTCCAAGCTCTTCTTGACTTAAAGGTTTGTGTTGTGAAGTCTGTCATGATTCTGATAGGCTTTCCTTCATAGGTGATCTATTTCTTTTCTCTGACAGCGTTTAGTATTTTGTTCTTGTACTGTATGTCTGACACCCTTATTATTATATGTCTGAGTGAGTATTTATTTTGGTTCTGGTTAATTGGGGTTCTGTATGCCTCATTTACCTGTGTTTCAGATTCTCTTCCCATGTTTGGTTAGTTTTCTGCTATTATTTCTGTGAATAGTCTTTGCAGGTCATTAGTATTGACCCCTGCTTTTTCGTTTATGCCTATTAATCTTATGTTCTTTCTCTTGGCTTCGTCTTCCAGCTGTTGAATTGTTGTTTCTTGGTTCCTTACTATTTGTAGGAGATCTTTTCTTTCATGGCCATGATCTCCCTTGCTGTCTTCAAGATCTGAGATTCCATCTTCAGCTTCAAGTGGTTTTTCAAACTTTCCGTGGAATTTTACATTTCCTGCATTTCCCTTTGCATCTGTTTCATGCATTCTGTTTGTGTCTTATATTGTTCATTCAAGGTTTCGATCATTTTCTTAAGTTCTTGTATTTTTTACCTTGCTCTTCTTTAGATACACACAACTTTTCTTTAATAATGATTCTCATTTCATTTTTTAGCTGAGAGAATATTTCTGATTTGAATTTCTCTATAGTTTCATCAAGCTGTTTCTTTATTGCATTTTCTATCATTTCAGAAATTCCATTTGTGTAACTCCCACTGTCTTCCATTTCAGTGTCTCTTGGGTTTGTTCTTAGTGGGCTGGGGGACTGAGACTTCCTCTTGGTCTTTCATTTTTCATTTTCTTCTGGAATCTATGTAGCTCTGTGTCCTGTGAAGCTGGCTGGGCGTTCCCCTGAGGTTCGCTCTGATTTTTGTGTCGTGCTGAATCACGGGACCCGGTAGGCCTGGCTTCTGTACACACCAAGGGATGGTGGCCTCCCTGGGTTTGCGGGTGGAGTCTCCACCTTAACTGGGTGGGGGCCAAGGCCTCCCAGTCCCAGGGAGCTAGGCGGGGTACCCCGAGTGATGCCGACCCAACCCTGGTTCTGTCCGCTAGTTCAGCACAACAGCTATGCCGGGGGGGCAAGCCTGGGCAGGTCCCAGGCCTACAGTGCTGGGAGCAAACCTGCTGGGTGGGGGTCTGCGCACGTGCTCTGGGATGGCGCATGCACAAGCCGCTCCACTGAAGAATGGAGCTGCTGTGCGCTCTGCACTCTGGTGGGGGACCCAAGCTCTCCAGGTCCCTGCAGCTATGTTGGTCAGTCCCTGGTGAGCAGCTCTGGGGTCCTGGGCTGATCTGGGCTGGGCTGCATACCTCTGTGTCCTGCGAGGCTGGCCAGCATTCCCCTGAAGTTCACGCTGATTCTTGCAGCACGCAGGATCGCGGGATCTGGTAGGCTGGGTCCCATGCGCAGCAAGGGAGGGTGCCTCCCAGGGCATGTGGGTGGAGCCTCCTCCTTAACTGGGTGGGGGCCTAGGTCTCCTGGTCCCAGGGAGGTAGGCAGGGTACCCTGAATGACACTGACCCGACCCTGGTTCTGTCCACTAGTTCAGCACAACAGCTATGCCGGCGGGGCAACCCTGGGCAGGTCCCAGGCCTACAGTGCCAGGAGCAAACCTGTTGGGTGGAGATCTGCGCGAGAGCTCTGGGATGGCCCATGCACAGGCCGCTCCACTGAAGAATGGAGCTTGTGTGTGCTCTGCACTCTGGTGTGGGGGCCCACGCTCTCCAGGTCCCTGCAGCTATTTTGTTCAGTCCCCGGTGAGCAGCTCTGGGGTCCTGGGCTGATCTGGGCTGGGCTGCATACCTCTGTTTCCTGCAAGGCTGGCCGGCATTCCCCTGAGGTTCACGCTAATTCTTGTGGCATGTAGGATCGCGGGACCCGGTAGCGATCAGTTCTCTCTTGATGTGAGCTGGTGCCGAATGGGTCCAGCAAGTTGGGGCCCGGTTGGGCCCATTCTGGTTCTCCTCCAGGGTCTGTTGTTTTAAAATTTTGTTTTATTTTCTTCCAAAAAGTAAAATAAAATAAAATAAAATAAAATAAAATAAAGTAAAATAAAATAAAATAATAATAGCTGAGTGTGCCTGGACTTGGTTTTGTCTCTTCTAGTCTGTTCCACTGATCCATGAGTCTGTGTTTTGGTCAATACTATGCTGTCTTTAATCACTTAGTTTTACAGAATGACTTAAAGTCAGGGATTTTTTTTTTGCACCCTGCTTTGCCCTTGTTGCCCAGAATTACTTTTGCTATACTAGGCCTCTTCTGGTTCCATATAAATTTTAGGATTACTTTCTCTAGTTCTGTAAGCAATGTAATTGATATTTTCATTATGTTGTGTAAAATGCATGTAATAGTTTTGGCAGTATAGTCATTTCAACTGTATTGGTTCTGTCTATCCAGGAACAGGGGATTATCTTTCAGTTTTTTGATATCCTTTTCAGTTTTTTCTCCATATTATAGTTTAAACACACATACATTTGTACATAGAGTTCTTATATCCTAGAGATCCCACTATAGCAGTAGTTTCCTATTTCTATTTTGCAGATGCATAGTACAGATGTTCCTAGTTTAACAACCTACTTGTTTAATTTTTCAGACTTACCATTGAGGTGCACTGTTTGGAATTACGCCTGTACTCAGACTTATGGCCCACATTCACACTTAGGACACAGGAACATGAGATGCAGTGCAGCCTTATGGTGGCTTTTTCTGTAGCTAGTACTGTAATTTTAACTGATTATACTATGCTGTAGTTTCATGTTATACATTACAGTACTGCATATGAGTTATGCAGATAAAAGCAAACCCATCAGGTTGGAATTTCATTGGACCATTTCATTCTGAGTACCATAAGTACTATATATAATTTTTGGTGGCCAAGATGGAGGAAGAGAACTCAGTCCTTAAAATAGGAATGTCTGCATTCAATGTAATGGATCTATCACAGTTTAATTATCTATTGATTACTTGTCATATCTAAATTGTACTTTATTAAAACATTAATAAAACTTTTGATTCACTATTCTTGGAGACTTTACATATCTCACCAATTTGGTGCTGAATTACTAAACATTAATTTTTAAAAAGTGATACTGAAATTGTTGCTATTAGTAAAAAAATTTCAACTAATTTATTCAAAATTAGAATTTTAAGTACCCTTTTATTCTCCCCCTACTAATGATAATGTCTTTACTTAACATAATGAGTGCTATTAATTTGATATGTATACTTTTCAAACATTTCCTATAAGTGCATATATACTCCATGAACATAGTAATCTTTAATTTTTGCATTAATCAACACACTAATTCTGACTTGCTTTCTAAATATGTATTAGAGATATAGATGCATCTCACTCTCTTTAGTAGTTGCTTAGCATTCTGTACTGTTAAATGCATGAAAATTTTTTTTCTTCTCTAATAGGGATTGAACTCAGGACCTTTACACCAAGTTACATCTGTATACCTTTTATTTTTATTTTTGGAGACAAGGTCTTGCTAAGTTACCAAGTTGCCCAGGCTGTATTTAACTTGAGACGTTCCTGTCTTAGCCTCCTAGAGTGCTGGAATTACAGGTATGCACCACCATTCTTGCCTTGTCAGTGTCCTTTAATTAACACTTATTTCCAAAATTACAAGAAACAATGTGTGGAATGTTGTCCTTTGTGCACATGTACAAAACTTTACATAAATTAGGTTTTGAGAGCATCAGGTTGTTGATCAAATGTGATTTACATTTAAAATTCTGGTACATTCTGATGAATTGCCCTTTGAAAAAGCTATAATTAATTTATAGCTCTCCCAATGTACGCAGATGTATTTTCTCATATCAACTATCCCTATAACTACTGTCAATCTTTTGAATTCTGCCAATTTTATAAGCAAAATGTATCTCCTGGCTAGTCTGCATTTCCTTGATTGATATGAGATGGGGCATTACTACATAGCTTTAAAATGTTCCACATTTCCAGAACTTTTATGTCAGTACTGGCATATTAAAATGTTACTTTACATTGGTTACCATAATATATCTTATTATCTTCAAAATAACTACCTATGCCATCAGATAAAAAACAACACTGAGATTCAATCTCACCCCAGAAATAATGGCTATCATCAAGAAATAAACCAATAAAAATGCTGGAGGGGCTGTGGGGAAAAAAGGAACTCTTCTCCACTGTTGGTGGGGGTGTACACTGGTGCAACCACTGTGGAAATCAGTGTGGAGATTCCTTTAAAAACTAGGAGTGGAGGTCCCATTTGACTCAGCTATTTCCCTGCTGAGTATCTTCCCAGAAGCATTAAAAATATCATATCACAGTGATATATGTGCACCCATATTTATAGCACCACAATTTGTAATAGCTAGATCTTGGAAACAAACCAAATGCCGATCAACTGAGGAATGAATAAAAAAGATGTGGTCTGTTTATTCAGTGGAATATTACTTAGTCATAAAGAAGATGAACTCAAAGCTTTTGTAGGTAAATGGATGCAATTAGATATGATATTCATAAGTGAAATAAATCAGACTCACATGTGTAAACATCATATTGTCTCCCTAGTGTAAGAAGTTGGAATTATATATATATGTAAATACAGTTATACTACTAATTTCTCTTAGTTCACTGAAACAAAAGGTTTGTGCTAATGTTTGGTCAATTAAATGCTAATATTTTGAACTCTGAGTAACTAATTTAAAGATAACAATATGCAATGTATTAATCATTGTTACCCTCTAATTATCTTGTGAAATTTTGTTTTTTCTCTTTAAAATTAAAAAAATAGATTAGCTCTAAAAAATATTATTTTAAGGAAACCCTGGAAAAATCACTTTTAAAAACAGAAGAAAATACTATGTTGATAATACTTAAAATATCAAGTTTCTGACATATATTAGAAATGGAAATATAAAATTAAGACCTAGTATTTTATCATTTCAAGCTCTACAAACAAATTATCTGCTGAATTGGTACACTATTGGTGTTTTTCCCATATATGAAAATCTTGAATAGAAAAATTCACTGAGGTTTGTAGATTGGCTAGTGTACACCCGTAATTATTGCTTTTAAGGGTCAGCTGTCTCACTGATAGGAGGATTTACATATGTAAGACATATTAAAATTAACAGACATTACCAGCATAAATTTTTCCTGAAGTATTAGGCAGAATGACCATGTAATCTACTAGAATCCAAATTCTAATGTGTACCTGTCAAATGGTCCTAAACATAATCATTACCAAAAAGAGCAGATGTGGCAAGTTGCATGGAAAGAGCAGCTTTTTCACTGCATCTGTACAGCTGAATGTCACATGAAAAGGAAAATGGCTTCAAAACATGACTTGTTATGCTGTGTTAAACCACTTAACTGTTGATATTCTTTTTTAAATTATCATTAAAGAACATTCAAACATATGAAAGCACTTGTTTAAATAAAACTGTAAATACTGTATGACCTGCAAGGTACTTAAAGATTAAAAGAGCTACTTATTAAAAAATGCAGTGAACTTTACCTTTCCTAATTTTGATTTACTGTGTTTATCATCTCACAGATAAATTGTCAGTTTTGAAAGAGTCTTATCTTTTGCATATGTCCTGTCTGCAGGGTTTTAGAAACTCCTTGAAATGGACAGAAAATGTCAGTATGCTTTAATTATTTGACTCAAAACCAAACCATAATTCAGTGAAAGATTTTTGCTTAAAAAGCTACATCAAGAGGCCCAGCCCAGCGTCCCAGCTCAGCGTCCCAGAACAATTCATCAGGGGAATGCCTGGCCAGCCTCACAGGACACAGAGGTACCAAGCCCAGCCCAGCCCAGAGCCCCAGAGCTGCTCATCAGGCAGTGGCCAGCATAGCTGCAGGTCCTTGGAGAATTTGAACTCTGCCCATTAGAACACAAGATGCCAGCTCCATTGTTCAGGGTTGTGGCCAGGCAACAGATCCTAGAGGTTCCATACACTGCCCTGCCAGATGCAAGGCTCTGGCACCATACACTGGGGGCACACTCCAGCTTCCCCTATGCTCCAGAGGCTCTAAACTTCTCACAGCCAGATGCAAACTCCTGGTGGTGCCACATTCCGGGGTGTGTGCCACCCAGCCACCTGGGTCCTGGAGATTCTGAACTCCAACCAGCCAGGCAGAAGTCCCCAGTGCCACACCCCAGGGTTGCATCTCTGCTAGCCACCTGGTTCATTGTGGAGGTTCTGAACTCTACACAGACTGGTTCTAGGCCCTGGCAACAAACTTCAGGAGCATTCCCCTGTTAGGTGCTGGGAAGATACAAACTTTGTCCAGCCCAGCATTCCAGAGCAACCCAAAAAAGTACATCAGGGAAACACATGGACAGCCTCATAGGCCACAGAACACATGGATCCAGTGCCATAGTTTGGTGGTGTGACCTGGCTAGCCACGGGGATATTGGAGGATTGAAGCTCTACCCAGCACAGTGTTCCAGTGCAATACAAAGGGAGGCTGCCTGGCCAGCCACACAGGTCCCAGAACGAAATGACAAAATGAAACAGCAAGATGCAGTCTCAGTCCCCCAGCCCACTGAGAACAAACCCAAGAGACACTGAAATGGAAGATACTGGGAATCACACAACTAAACTTTCTGAAATGATAGCAACTGAATTAAAGAAATAACTCCATGAAACTCTAATAGAAATCAGATCAGAAATAATCTCTCAGGTTAAAAACTAAATAACAAACATTATGAAAGAAATGCTGTGTGTATCTAAAGGAGACCAAGTTAAAAAAATGGAAGAACATAAGAAAATGATGGAAACTTTGAATGAACAAAATAAAACACAAATCGAATGCATGAAAGAGATTCAAAGGGAAATTCAGGAAACTAAAAATACCATTGAAAGTTGGCAAAAGTGCTTGAATGAAGCTGAAGATAGAGTCTCAGACCTTCAAGATAGCATGGAAGTTTACAATCAAGAAAGAAAAGATCTCTTACAAGTAACAAGGAAACAGAAAATAATTAAACAGCTACAAGATGATGCAAAGAGAAAAAATATAAGATAAATAAGTGTTAGTGAAAAAGCAGGGGTCAATAAAAATGGCCTGCAAAGATAATTTGCAGAAATAATACCAGAAAATTTTCCAAACATGGGAAGAGAATCTGAGATACAGGTAAGTGAAGCATACAGAACACAAATTAACCATAACCAAAATAAAGCTTTATCCAGACATAAAATAATTAGAATATTAGAAGTACAGCACAAGAACAAAATACTAAAAGCTGTCAGAGAAAACAAACAGACCACCTATGAAGGAAAGCCTATCAGAATCACGGCAGACTTCTCAACACAAACCTTCAAGTCAAGAAAAGCATGGAGTGAATTATTTCAAACCCTGAAAGAAAACAACTTTCAACCCAGATTGATGTATCCTGCAAAACTATCTCTAAAAATTGAGGCAGAAATAAGATACTTTCACGAGAAAGAGCAACTGAAGAAATTTATCCACCATACCAACACGACAAAGAGTACTGAAAGACACTCTAGAAAGAGACAAAGAGAGCTACAATTTTAAGAACAACAGCAAGAGGAAACCACTAAGCAGGGCAAGTAATTAAACAGAAAATGTAGAAAACCAACAACAGAAAGATATCAGGACAGAGATAAGTCAGTACATATCAGTTGTATCAATCAATGTAAATGGTCTCAACTCACCAATAAAAAGAAACAGACTGGCAGAGTGGGTTAAGAGACAAAATCCAACAAAAAGCAGTGTACAAGAAACATATTTAAAACAAAAGGAAACTCACAGACTAAAAATCAAAGGATGAAAAACAATACTCCATGCAACAGGAACTCAGAAAAAAGCAGGGGTACCTATTTTGTTTGCAGATAATGTGAACTTAAACCAAGAATAATCAAAAGAGATAAAGAAGGTCACTAAATACTTGATAGGGGAAAACTTCAAGAGGAAGAGATTATTATCATAAATATATATGAACCAAATATGAGAGCACCCAACTATGTAAGACACAACTTAATAGACATGAAAGACGAAATAAACAATAATGCAGTTATAACGGGGGACCTGAACACCCCACTGTCAAAAAGAGACAGAACAACCAAACAAAAAATTCAGGCAAGAAATTATAGAACTGAATCAAACATGTGAACCAATGGCCCTAGTAAATGTGTACCAAGTGTTCCACCCAACAATATCAGAATACACATTCTTCTCAGTTGCACATGGGTCATTTTCTAAAATAGATCATATACTAGTAGACAGAACATGCTTAAGTAAATGCAAAGGAACTGAAATAATTCCATGCATATTATCTGACCATAGCACAATAAAATTGGAAATTAATAACAAAAATACACACAAGAACCCCATAAACACATGGAAATTAAATAACATTCTCTTAAGCAATCAATGGGTTACAGAAGAACTCAAAGAAGAAGTAAAACAATATCTACAATTGAACAAAAATGCAAATACAAATTACTGGAAACTGGGGCAAAATGAAAGCAGTTCTCAGAGGACAATTTATAACACTCAATACCCACATTAGAAAAATAGAAAGAACACACAAAAGCAATCTAAGGCTGAACCTCAAACTTCTAGAAAAAGAAGAGCAAGTAAAGTTCAAAGCCCAAAGAAGGGAGGAAATGATAAAGATCAGAGCAGAAATTCATGCAATTGAAACTAAGAAAACAATATAAAGAATTAATGAAACAAAAGATTGATTCTTTCAAAGAATAAATAAAATTGATAAACCCCTAGCCAAACTTATCAAAAAGAGGAAAGAAATAATTCAAATCCATGCAACAAGAAATGAAAAGGGTGAAATCACTACAGACCCTGTGGAAATATAGAAGATCATCAATTCCTACTTCAAAAAAATTTACTCTCATAGGATCGATAGCATAGAAGAAATGAACAGATTCCTAGAAACCTATGAATTACCAAAGCTGAATCAAGAAGTTATAAAGCTACTGAATAACCCAATTTCAGATAATGAAATTGAAAATGTAATTAGAACCTTACCAATTAAGAAAGTCCCAGGTCCTGATGGATCTATTGCTGAATTCTACAAGAAATTTAGGGAAGACTTAATGCCAACACTCCTCAGATTCTTCAATGAAATTGAAAGGCAAGCAAGTCTCCCTAACTCATTCTTGGAAGCAAGTATTAACCTAACACCAAAACCAGAAAAAGACCCAACCACAAAAGAAAACTACAGGCCAATCTCCCTAATGAATATAGATGCAAAAACCTCAATAAAATACTGGCAAATAGAGTACAGCAGGTCATCAGGAAGATTACACACCATGATCAAGTGGGATTCATCTCAGGAATGCAGGGATGGTTCAACATATGCAAATCAATAGATGTAATACACCATAGCAACAGAACCAAGGACATGAATCATATAATTATCTCAATAGATGCAGAAAAAACTTTCTACAAAACCCAACAATCATTCATGATAAAAAAATTGTACAGAAAATTGGAATAGATGGTCTCCACGTCAACCTGATAAAAGCCATATATCATAAGCCAACAGCTAACATCTTACTAAAAGGGACAAAAATTGAAAACTTTCATCCTAAAATCAGGAACAAGACAAGAATATCCATTATCACCACTCTTATTCAATATAGCTCTTGAAACATCAGCCAGCTGTCTTAGTTACTTTTCACTTGTTGCTTAGACAAAATACCTGACACCCAAAATTAGGGAAGGAAAGGTTTATTCTTACAGTTTCTTAGGAATTGTAGTCCTTACGTAGCTGGCTCCAAGGCAGTGTGGCATGGCAGGGCTGCTGTTCATGGTGGCTGCAAGCAGCAAGGCCCTGGCAAGAGAGAAGGCAGAAGCTAGCAAGAGGAAGACTTGCCTTATTTACACTGTATCTCAGCTCCACCCCTGGGTGGGTGCAGCATTCACATCACCAATCCTGGTGCTACACAACAGATCAACAACAAGTGCAAGACTCAACTCCATCAAAAGTATATGAGGACTTCAGGGTACATAGTATTATCCAATGCACCAGTGTAATTAGACAAGAGAAAGAATTGAAGGGAATAAGGATAGGAAAGGAAGAAGTAAAATTAGCACTCTTTGCAGATGATATGATACTCTACATAGAAGATCCCCAAAAATCCATTGAAAGACTTCTAGATATAGTAACAAAATGCAGTAATGTTGCTGGATACAAGATCAACACTCAAAAATCAATAGCATTCCTGTACACAAACAACAAAGACACTGAAAGAGAAATAAGTGAAACCACACCCTTCACTATAACATCCAAATAAATGAAACACTTAAGAATCAATCTACCAAAGGAAGTAAAAGATCTATACAGTGAAAATTACATTACTCTAAAGAAGGAAATCGAAGAATATTTCAGAAAATGGAAAGATATTCCCTGTTCATGGATAGGAAGAGTCAACATCATGAAAATGGCCATTCTCCCAAAATTGTTACACAGATTTAATGCAACCCCAATCAAAGTACTACTTGCATACCTCACAGAGCTAGAGAAATCATCCCTGAAATTCATCTGGAACCAGAAGAGACTTAGAATAGCAAAGGCAATTCTGGGCAACAAAGGGAAGGAAGGAGGCACCACAATCCCTGACTTGAAATTACATTACAAAGCTACTGTAATAAAATCAGCATGGTACTGGAATCAAAACAGACCTGAAGCTCAATGGAATAGATTAGAAGAAGATACAGCCACAAGTACAAACACACTCAGCCACCTCATTTTTGACAAAGGGGCCAAACATGTACATTGGAAGAAAGACAGCCTCTTAAGTCGTGCTTGAAAAACTGACTTTGCATATGCCATAAACTAAAACTAGATCCATGTTTACTAAAGTAAATTCAAAATGGATCAAAGATCTGAATATTAAAACAGAGACACTAAATTTGCTGGAAGGTAAAATCTTGACGACACAGGAGTAGGCAGAAAGTTCATGAACAAAAATCAAGCTGTACAGGAAATACTTCCCAGAATCAACAACTGGTTTCTCATCTTATTAAAAAGTTTTACATGTCAAAGGAAATCTCCAACAGAGTGAAAAGAAAACCCACAAATTGGGAAATATTTTAGCCAACTGTCCCTCAGACTAAGGACTTCTATCTAGAACATATAAAGAATTAAAAAAAATCAGGCCCCTAAAATTTAAGGACCCAATCCAAAAATGGGCATGTGAGATGAATACATACTTCTTAGAGGAAGAAATGCAAATGGCAAATAAATATATGAAAAAGTGTTTCAACATCAGTAGTCATTTGGGAAATGCAAATTAAAACAACACTGAGATTCCATCTCACCCCAGAAAATATGGCCAAGATCAAGAAGTCAACCAATAACAAATGCTGGAGAGGCTGTGGGGAAAAAGGAACTCTTCTCCACTGTTGGTAGGAGTGCAGACTGGTGCAACCACTGTGGAAATCAGTGTGGAGATTCCTCAAGAAGCTAGGTACAATACTTTTTCTTCTTCTTCTTCTTCTTCTTCTTTTTTTTTTTTTTGCGGCACCGGGAATTGAACTCACAGCCTCGCACCTGCCAGACAGGCACTTAAGCCACTGAGTCAAACTCCCAGCCCTTAAGTACATTTTTTTTTTTTGCGGCACCAGGGATTGAACTCACAACCCCGTGCCTGTCAGACAGGCACTTAAGTCACTGTACCAAACTCCCAGCCTTAAGAAGCTAGGATTAGAGATTCCATTTGACCTAGCTATCCTGCAATTCCCCAGAAAAATTAAAAACATACCACAGTCATATTTGTGCACCCATGTTTATAGCAACCCAATTTGTAATAACCAAATCTTGGAAACAACCCAAGTGCCCATCAATCAAAGAATGGATAAAAAAGATGTGGTATTTTTATACAACGGAGTACTACTCAGCTATCAAGAAGGATTGCATTGAAACTTTTATAAGTAAATGGACACGACTTGAGACCATACTCATAAGTGAGATAAATCAAACTCACATGTGGAAATACTGTATTTTCTCCCTATTGTAAGAAACTGAAACAGTATATATGATCCGATATCTACAATAAATACTGTATAAGGGTAAGAAACTGCTCAAAGAGCAAAAGTAATTGGGATATGGGAAAGGAGGAAACAAGGAAGGAAAAAGGAAAAAGACATAAATTTGTATATATGTATACATAAGATGGCTAAAATGACTATACTGCTAAATGTATTAGTTTTTGAAAAAGAATGGTTAATATTCATATGATTAGATCAATTTTACATGTTTATATTTGTTTATCTGAACAACCCTTTTGAAGGTAATGATATTCAATACGGCAACTATTGTCAAGTTCTTCTCACCTTGTTTTGGAAACCTATTATGTTATTGTATTAGATTTGTTGTCATTTGTCTCTTTTACTTTCTGTCTTTCTTTTCGGTATCTTTTTCCCCTTAAATAAAAAAAAATGAACATCAAGAGTCTCTAGTTTATTCTAATCAATCTGCTTGGGATTCAATACACCTCAGAGACAAATATCTCTTTTTTTGATAACCAAAGAAATATGAAAATCACTTAAGATTTTCATCTTCTAAGTGAGATGTGCACAGTTCCTAGGCAATCGATGTACTGCAAAGTCATAGCCCATGCCTTATGGCCATTATAGCACTGATTCCAAACAGAATAAAATCATATCTGCCTTTGTTCAATATTGTTATTAGTGTTGGCATCTAGAATAATTCATTAAATCAAGTCATTTATTACTTGATAGCCTTTCTCAAACGACATTGTTGGCAACTATGCAGCAGACAATTAATTAGGTATTTAAATAATAGAGTAACATCAAAAAATAAATTGGATCTAAGCTAATCTTAATTTAATGGCATACATAAAAAAGTAATTGCAAAACAGGATGCCACACCTGAAAAGCACTGAAAATAGTGTTTATTTCCTCTGAAAACATAGCATTTCAGTATCAAATTAAGAATTTTCATATATTTATGCTTTTGAAATACATAAAATAAATTTTATGAAGGGTAAAAGATAAATGCTTTAATACCAATGGCAGTAAATAACTGATTTATAATAAAATTGCTAAGTCTTCCTTTAGTAATCACTACTATTAAGCAATTTAATCTCAATATTTTTGGACTTCTGTATGACTTTAGACAAAGTGCAGCCAATCCAAAGAACTATGATCAAGAATGATGATAGCTATTTTCTACAATTAAATTAAGAATCATGGCTACTATTCTGGACAATCTCAGAAAGTACCACTGTTCTAGCAGTTATCCATTAATGTGGTTATTTTACTATAGAAAAATATATAAATCGACTTTTATTACATATGTGGTTCTCTGGGCAGGCACATCAACTAGAAAAAAATTGCAGAAAAAACACAGAATTGTTGATTGGTTTTCATCAATCACTAAACTGATAATTTCTGATTAATAAGAAACATTCAAAAGTAAACATTTTAAGCATGAATCAAAATTATTTGATAATTACAAGTTTCAAAAACAAATTAGCTACAGAAAGTTTTGCATTCTATATGTCTTAATTTCATTCACTTGACTTCAGGCTTAACATTTTGCAACAAATCCAAAAGGTTTTTCTATCTTTGATTTAAAAACATGAAAACAAGTATTTATTTACAGTAATCAGGAAAGCTGAAGAGAAAACTTTTGGAATAATTTATTTTTTCCAATTTCTTTAGGTTTTAATTTAAAAAATTAGAGCATGATAATATAGAATGGTGTGGTTCATTTTTGGAAATTGGTACGTGTTTAACATATATTGATCATTTGCAAATTAGCACTTGTATAGGATTTTTCTCTTCACTAATTATATTGAGGAGCTTTTAACCATTTCACCATTCAATAAATGACCTCGAGGAGATATTCTTATACTGTCAAGTGGATGAAACAGAATATACGTTTTGGGCTGAGAGAAAAAAATATCTCATTCACTTTTCTACATATGCAGCTGCAGTAACATTATCATCAATGTTCTACTTGCTCTAACTTGACTCTAATTGTTTACATAAATGTGTATATTGCACTCAAGAGGACTTAATTCTTAAGTTTCTAACAAATAATACTTTTACTTACAACTTACTAGACTGTATTGAAATTCCATACTCTCATGTAAAAGAATATTTTATATTGCTGATATCAAGAGGCCAATATCTGGTATACACATAGGTGTGTATGAGGCATTAATTGAATGCCTTGGTTGAGATTCAAGAAACATGATTTGACTTTAGATCTGAATCCTTATAACAAACTAGGCTATATGTGATTTTATTGTCCCTTGTTTGTGTGGTATTATGAAAGGGGAAGATAGATAAAAAGGGAACTAATGAAACAAGGAAGGGGCTGTACAGTAGTAAGAAGGGGTAAGAACAGGCTCAGCAGCTGGGAAGTTTTTCCTTTATTCTGTATTCAGCTGTATTGGCAAGGGTTGAAAAGATGAATCAAGATCTACATTTCTTTGCTCTTGTCATTCCAATGAATCTGTAACCTGTTATACCTAGCTTGCTTTAATACCTTTTTAGAAAACTCACGAGGTCAGAGACTACCTGCAGCAGATGTGTATAAGGACTGTGTGCTTGGCACTGAAGCCATGGCTTCCTGAAAGGCAATACAGGACATATCATGTAATAAAAAACTTCTAGCTTATTTATAAGCAGTTTTAAGTTCAAACTATTCCTCAAAATAGTTTGTCATTGGGAAAATTTAAATATTGGCACTGTTACCATGTCTAGACTTGTTGTCTCATAGAATGTGTATAGGGTTTATCAACCATCATACTGCACTTAGTGTGCTTGAGGTTTCACATTTACCTACCAGAAAAGAACTATGGAGAATTTGTGGTGTTTTCCTTAGTAAGATTTGAAACTATAATTACATTTGTTACTATGCAAATCAATAAGCTTTCCCAGTTGCTTAGAAAAAATATCTTACATCCATGATTTAAAGGAGAAAAGGTTCAATTAGGCTCATGCTTTTGGAAATTCATAGGCCATGGCCGGGTGGCTCCAAGGCAGAAGCAGTATGGTGGAAGGCATGGTGGAGGAAAGCTGGTAGCCAAGAAGCAGAAAGAGAAGGCATGGGCTAGGAAAAAGAATATTCTTCTAAGTCATGTGGCAAATAATCTGCCTCTTCCAACCCAATCCTACTTCAGAATACATAAAACCTTTGGATCTAAATAGTACCATTCCACACCTGGCCCCCCAAAGATCTGTTTCTGTATCACGCAAAATACCTTTAAGCCGTATCTAAGAGTTGCCAAAGTCTTAACAATTCCAACATTGCTAAAAGGTTCAAGATCAAAGTCTCCTCTGAAATTCAAGGGAATTCTTAGCTGTGTATCCCTGTAAAAACCAAAAAGGAAGTTAAATACTTCCAACGTATAATGGAACAGGGTAAACTGTGATAGTCAACTACTTATGTCAATACGAGTATGAAACACAAAACTAAATAGAATCAGCATAGTTCTGGGTGTGGCTGAAGGGATTTACTGAAGAAAGAAGACCCACTTTAGTGAGGCCTGCCACCTGAATAGTATAAAAGGGACATGAAGAAGGAAGGTTCGCTTCTGTTTCTTCAGAGGAGCTCCGGTCTTCACCTTCACCTTGGACAGTCTTTTAGCTTCCAGCACAGACTCTTCAGCCTTCCAGTGCAGACTCTTCAACCTTTCATTACACACCCTTTGACCTCCTGATATGAACTCACAGGGGACATTACAGTGAGCTCCAGGCTTTCAACTGGATCCTTTTAATCTTCAGCACACAGACAGCCCTTTTGCACTCTTCCACACCAGATTTTGTGAGCAGCCACTGTAAACCAATCTGGTAAATTCTTATATATTTGTATAACTTGCATTAAATCTCTCTCTCTAGTTAGCATAGCCAGGTAAACTTTTCCATTCCAAAAGGAAGGTGATAGGGGTTAGAAAGGAATTGGAGCAAAGCAAGACTGAAACCTAGCAGGGGAAACATTAAATCCTGTAACTACATGTTAAGGCAGCCAGGCAGGTTGTGGCAATATGTGAGCACCAAATCACTTGCATGGCTTTACCTTATAGCACTGCCAGTTGCAGCCCATGACCTCTCAGACTGGTTCTACCTACTACCTGCAGCTTTCTTCAGCAGACATTCCACGTTCCTGGCATCGACAACTTCCTGGGGTCATCACTGCAGTGCTGCCTTCACTTTCACAACTTCAGGATTGCCCTCTAAGGGACATTGGGCAGAGACTGATCTTGTCACATGTTTTTGTCTGACCTTACAGACCTTCTACTGAAGCCTTGTTGGAAGCCTCCATAATTTCACAACACTTGTGTTTTGCATGCCTGAAAAACCAGCACCACATAGATAGTGCCAAGATCTGCCACCACTACCATGTCCCCCTTGGATCATGGCTGAAGCAGTCTGAGTAACTGGATGTCTGAAGTCAGGGAAGTATTTCCATAGGTGGCCCTGAGTAAGCAGGGCACCTAAGGCTGTCTTCTCAACTCAGAACTTTTCAAAGGAGTTTTACCCTTTTACACACTTGAGCCTGCAAAGATTAGGAGTCTGGTGGGTTCTGCAGATGACTTCAAGTCATCTTTCCTATTATTCTGATGCAAAATAATGGTTTTGTTTAGATGCTAACTTTTTCACCAATCATGTTCTCCTTGGCACCTTCACAGGAGTTTCCTTTCAAGTGAAACTATAAACATAAAATATTTCAGCGCTACATTTTGCCCCTGATTATCATTAAAACATGGCTAAAAGCTATCCCAAGTATCCATACCACACCTTGAACATACAGCTACCTTGAAATTTCCTCCACCAGATCTTTTTGTCTGCCACCTTTAAATTCAGCCTCACAAACGGTCCTAGGACATGGATAAAATGTAGACAAATTCTTTGTCAGAATGAAACATACATGGTCTCTAGTTCAGTTAACATAGGATTCTTCTTCCCATTTAAAACCTTATAACCCTGGCCTTTGCTGTCTGCATTTCTATCAACATTCTTGACTTCTGAACTCCCACCAGAATTGTGTATCCAGCTCTGCTTATAACATTACAAGGTTTTTCTAGCTGATATCTCTAAATCTTTCCAAATGCCTCCTGTAAACCAGTTCCAAAGGCTTCAAACCAGTCACAGCAATGGTCCTACTTCTCTGCTACCAACTTTCTCTATTCACTTTTCCACTGCTGAGAAAAATTACCTAACAGACACACACACACCTTAAAGGAGGTGAGGTTTAATTGAAGTTTTGAGGGATGCAGTACAAATTTGGCTGGCTTTGAAGCAGAAGCAGCATAGTGGAAAGGCATGGTAGAAGAAAGATGTTTAACTCATGACATTCAGGATGCAGAGAGAGAAGGGAGAAGTTGGGTCACGAATGCACTCTTTTAGGCTACACTTTCAATTACCTGTCTCTTCCAACCAGGCCCAACCTCCAAACACATGATATTTTTGTGGGACATATTAGACATAAACCATAACATTGGGTTTAATGGTTTATGAAGACTATTAAATACTAATTTAAAAAACAAATTTTCATTTAAGAAGCTTAATGCAATAAAAAGCACTGATTTATTTTTCAGGTAATTGACAGTAAACAATTATTTGCCACACAAGGTTTTTGATATTCACACTCAACTCCATGAGAAAATTCTGAAACAATTTTTTCCAGAAAAAAAAACATTCTAAGATTGGCACTATAATTATCTTCACAATCACTCTCCTACAAAAGGCAGAATATTACTATTTTCACTTTATATCTGAAGAAACTGAAGTTCAGAAATTAAACAATTTGCCTGATAGTACTGGTAGCATAGCCAGGACATGATTAGGTCTATAGACAATTAGCTCAGTGTTCTAGATACTTGACTTAATATTATCTCTAAATATCATTAACTATATCCAAATCTTTCCTTTTATTGTTTCACTTCTTCAGTATTTAGCTTTCCTAGTTTGTACATGAGTCATATACAAATATCACTACTACTAATAAAGCCACTACTGAGAAATGGAGTCATGATTTGTCTATAAAAATCTCTAAAAATCTCACTATTAGAATTTTCAATTTTTCTTAACATAGAAAACAAAATATAAAGAATTTTTGTTTCTAAAAGGTTCCCGCCTGGATCATGATATTTTAGTTTTCTCCACTGAATTTATATATACTTTTAACTTTTATGTAATGACACTCATATCCATTAAAATACAATTCAAATAATCAAAGGAAATATGTGAATTGATTCAAAGATGTGGTTTTTCAGAAATGACACAAAGTAGCAAAGTTGTCCTTAAAGAATTATTAAAAATGCATAGGATCACTTTCACATCTACAGCTATATATCTAGAAATTAGTCCATTCTTAATTTTTATCTCCTAACCTTATAGATTTGGTATTTTACTTTACTATTTATTTATTTTGGTACCGGGAATTGAACTCAGGACCTTGCGCTTGCCAAGCAGGTGCTGTGCCACTGAGCTATATCTCCAGTCAGGTTTGGTATTATAAAACAGGCAATTACAAGTGTTTTGTGTTCTGAGAATGTCCTCTTCAAGGAAAATCCCCTTTCAGCTTTCTGTGATCTGTTTCTTCTTATAATTCTGCATGTCAATTAGCTACTATTTTTCAATATTTTTCAAACACTCCTTGCACCAAGAAGACTCTGAGGTCAGTAACGATTTCAAAAATAAGGTATCGTTTGGTATATATCCATTATTTAGAGGACTCCTCTGAGTTTTTAAGGCTTGTGCTTTCCTTGAGAGTCTCTGAGTTGGGCTATGGTATGGCACTGGATTCTAAAACTTCTGGCTATGAACTGTCTTCATCAAGAACAATATCTTCAGGACTTGGTGGAGGTGGACAGAAATCTTCATTGGGGAAGATTTGCTGGAAAAGTGTTTCAGCCTGGCAAGGGATGAAAGGAGAAAATCACTGGATATCAACTTAAAATGTATGTGCATTTCAGGCACTATTTAAAAAATGTATTTAACCATGTATTAATATTTGACCATTACATATGATTCTCTAAAAATCAGCCTTTACAATTCTCTTTTCTCCTTCTAATTCTACACATTTATTTAGGTCCATACTTCAAATATTACAATCTTTGATCAGACTCATTATCAAGTATTCAGATTATTGAGAATTTAAGCATGTTGAATCTATACATCAATAGAAATGCAATTTCCCTTAATGTTCTTTATATAATTTCCCATAGCTCCTATTTTTCATATTCTAATTTAGCATATAATATTTTTAAAAAGTCATGGCACAAATCAAGAAAATTCTTCATTATTTGCTCAACTATTTGCTTTTCTGAGATAATTTCCCTCCCATCAGCCTTTAAAAAGCATAGCACAGTGTTTAAGCTCATAAATTTTGAACAGATGACTTCAGTACAAAGCCTTGACTTTGAATAGATGACCTCTGCCACTTAATAGTTAAGCAATTTAAGGAATGCTTAGTCAGATTTTGAACTGTGGCCTCTTCACCTATAAAATGGAACCGAGTAAATCTTGATATAGAGGTATATGGTAGTTATTATTACTAACGATGACAAACAAAAATGTCAAAATTAAGCTGAGCTTAATGTGGCAGGGAAAAAGAATTAACAAATAAATGTGTTCTTACTAAAAATAGAGAGTAAATCTGACCAGTGTCAGTGATACACTTCACTGTCAGATAAGGATCTCTACCACTGCAGGAAGCCTGCACTCTACCCTATTGGTAAAAGGTAGTCATAAAAGGGCCTTAAAATATATACTTGCTTGTTTTAAGAATCATGTTTTCCTGTACCCCTTCACCTTTCTTCCTGAAGTACACTCAAAGTCAACAATTAGGCAAGAGGTGACAAACTATGGTCCACAGGTCAAATCCAGATTGCTGCTTGATTTTGTAAATAAAGTTTTATTGGAACACAGTTACATTCTTTCATTTAACTACTGTTTATGTCTTGCTTTCACAACACAGTGGCAGAGATGAGTAGTGGCCACAGACTTTACTGGCTATAAAACTAACACCTATATTAGGTGGTTAAATTTTCTATGTTTTGAAGGTTGCTGGAAGGATAATAAAGAGATGCTTTTGAACTTTGACATGGACTTAAAAGAAGGGACAAAGAGAGGAAAACACTAATTTCCTTTCCTCTGGGGTATGCTTCAAAGGTATATGCAGTTGAGATTATATTATTACTTGTACTGTAAGCCCTTATTTAAAAGGTCTCTCACTTTGCCACAAAAATATTAAAGTTTATTGATGGATAAAAACAACTTATGTTACCTGTAAAAACTTGTTGTCAATTTCTGCTTGCAAAAAAAAAAAAAAAAAAAAAAAAGGAGAGCCTGAGATAGTATCAGAATGAATGATGGATGACAGATATGATTTCTTGCTTTTGTTTGATAACACTGAATATGATTTTTCAAGGATTAAAATTAGACTCTGAAGATGAGAATCAAAATATTTTGGCAAAAGACTGTAGATGTCTGGATCACAATCATTGTCTATAGCCCTGCTTCTATAACTAAAGAATAGAATAAAGGCTCAATAAAGCAATTTTCCACAAAAAGGTCCTTGCCATGAATAGGAATGAAATCTGATCCTTGTTATGAGGCAACATTAGGTCACCATCATTTACTGATTTAATATACACATCTGCCAACTCTGATGAAAATTTGAGTTGTGTCTCGAAAAAGCAGTTTCTGTTTTTTACTTTTTGTCAAGGGCAGAAACATGAATTTGTATATGCATATAGATGTTCTACTTGATAGAATCATAATTTACACTTGGCAGCTTGCATTAGCCTGTACCTTCTCAGAAATCTGCCCAAGAATGCTGTAACAGACTTCTACTTGGGAGTTACCATACTCCCCAGTAGCTACAATAATAGCCCTTGGGACAATGTAGGTTTTTGACAAAACATTAATAGAATGATGTTAATTGTCAAAAACTAAGTTATATTTTTTTCCAAGGTTAAAAAATGCATTAAGACTACTGTACAATTACATTTTGTATGACTTTTTCTAGTTACACCCTTACTGAAATGGCTGAGGTTATCAGTGAAAAAAGTTAGTGTATTTCAAAATAATACACTTATAGGTCAACTGCTTAAACTAGAATTAAAATTTCTTCAGAACACTGGCATTATAAATCCATTCTTATAAAAAGTATTTCTAACATCTTCCATCATTATTCCTACAATGGAACTCATAATCTCTTGTAATAATTATATTCAAGGATGTGAAACTACTGGGTAAATTATATTTAAAGTAGACTTGTCATTCACAGACAAAACATTTATGGGTGAATTGTAGAGATGGTATTAAATTAGAGAGATGTTTTTCTAGCCTGCTTTCCCTCCTCTCAGAAGAACAACACACTTTCCTTACCATACCAACTTTTTAATACAAAACCAAGACATACAGATAGCCTTACCTGTTTGACCGCATTATCATTTCCTAAACCACAGTCTGGGCCAGAGCAGACATAAACATTGGGTGGTAAATCATTGTAACAGTTTCTGCTGACTTCTGAAGAATCTCTCATATTGAAGTAGAGAGCCCACAGAATTCTTGGCTTCTCAACTTCTTCATTTTCTAAATGTGGAAATATACATTAAGCTTACTAATTCCTATACTGTGTAGCCAATTACCAACAAACCCATGAGTAGTCAATGCAGTAAGTGATGTACACGAACAATGGTTAAATGTGCATCCAGAAACTCTACTTGTATATATTTCAAGCAATAATGGTTTTTCAACCTAAGACAAATTAGACTTTAAAAATTATTCTGATTAGTAAGTTAATTTGATTTACCTCCAATTTTGCTCCCTTGGATTTCTATTACATCTCATTAGCATCAAAGTGCTTACAATCATCACATTCATCCTTAAATTATATCTATGAAGAGATAACATAAATTGATTTTGTGTTTCAAATGGACAAAGCAGGTTGATATGTTACATAATAAGTTAATAATATGTATATATGAGATGTTCAAAATAACCAATTTTAAAGAAATAAGAATTAGAAGTTATCTAGGGACGGCAGGAGCTGGGGGAAAATGGAAAATGACTCTGATGGATATGAAGTTTTTTGTCAAGGTGATAGAAATGTTCTATAATTGACTGTGATGATATTTGGATAGTTCTTTCAATGCATTTTTAAAACTTGAATTTTACATTTTAATAGGTAAATCATATGGAATAGAAATGATATGTCAATAAAGGTAGCATATGTAGGATAAAAACTTTAACATCCTAACTCACATGCTAATGTTTTGTCATATTTGGTCACAAAATTAATGACAAACAACAAATAACAAAAATGAGGTTATGAGAGTGCATGTCATTTCAAGTACATTCTCTTATTTAACAGTAAGTGTGTTATGCCTATTAGGCATTGACATGGAAGTGGGGAATACATACACAAATGAGGGAGACTTAGTTCTAAATAATTTCTGAATTGATTTTAACCTTGTTTTCAAGTACGTGCTTATACAAAGGTCCAACCATTTTTCCGAATCTTTTTTAAAAAATGTTTTAATTAAATTTTCTTTTGTTGAAGACAGAAAACATTACTGTTAATATGTTATTGACTGTAGTTTTCTCTAGCTTGTGTCTGAACAAAAACACAAATTCTGTACAGTATTAATAATAGATGTTTATGAAGATTACCCAAGATTATGAGGCACTTTGTGAATCATAAACAAAATGCTAAAGGAGTAATTATCTAGCCAGGGATAATTACCTAATTGCTGTTATTGTTAAATTGGTAATGAATGCAGAGAAATTTGCAACTAATTATAGTATTCAATTAATAAGCCATGTTCTAGTACCCAGAGACAAATAAAATTTTATTGCATTTAATTTAAAATATCTTCATTGCAAGAATACTAAATATGTTATTTTTCTGTTTTGACCTAAATAATCCATAATTATTAATGCAACGGGATGTAGAAATTCTGTGTGGAAGAAGCAATCTCTGAAGGTGATCTTTTCTAACGCTAAAATCTGAGTCTAAGGTATCATTAACTTCACGAAGGCACATATTACATGTCAAAACCTTTATTGATGAAATAAAAGAACATAAGGAACCGATATTTCACAGCTAAAACCATATTAGTTTCAGTAAATTGGTGAACTTGATTTCAATAAATTATATGAGAAGGCACTTACACCACATATAATTTGTGACACCTGATGTAGGGAGCCTTGTAAAGGAGGTATGGAATGTCTTAATTATTGCCCATCCCATTTCTAAAAATATGTTAGAGCTTATTTTGTACTTCTTGAAAGTCAGAGAAGTTTTTATTCAATGAAAGCTGAGCGAAATAAATTATCTAATACATTATATGAAAGTAATTTCATGGAGGTAAAGAAAGGCTTTGAAAAGAAACCAGGTGAAAAGTTTGACATAGGCTGAAGATAAAGGTTCTAAATACAAACAATCAAGCTTTGGCCTTAAAAAAAAACTGTCAAAGAGCTATACAATTGTTTTATCTTTACTTGAAGTGAGCTGAAAGGGACAGAGACAAGTGGAAAAATACCATGCAGTTGTCAACAACACAACTGTCAAAAAATATTAAAGTTGCTGAGCTTTGGCTGGGAGTGAATCACAAATGGCCAGGAGTAGAAATGGTTTTCTGTACTAGCTCATTTTTTTCATTTACATGGTGTGAAGGAGTAAGGAAGTAATAAGCAATATAGAATAATACCTTTGGCAAATTAAACTTGATTAAGTACTAAATAAAGCAAGCAGAAAACAAGCAATCATGGCAAATCAAATTTAAAAAAATAGTCTATAGCTGCATTCTATGTCCAAGGAGAGAGTAAACTATTTTAGTTAAGTTGCCGGCTGTGCTCTAGGTCTCTGTGCTTGGTCTGCATTTGCCTTTTATTGTGTATCCATTTCTATGCTACTAAATGAAGGTTTCTATGTAAGCAGATGATAATGATTTCACCAGTCAATATCAGCACTGTATTATTAACATGAGAAATGCAGCAGGTTTATTTTCATAAATTATAGTTAATCAGTCACACATGTTAAAAAGACAAGAGAAGACTTTTGCTTTCACAGTCCAGTAAGAATTTAACATTCTTACCAGCCACCAAATTCAAATTACTCATAAGAGCAATTTGCTTTTTAGGAAATTCTGCTCTTGAAGACAGAAGTGAATGAGACGGAATGACATAACTTCACAAGCCATGTACAGTGGTGAGAAAAAGTGAAAGAAGATGGTACAGTGATGACACAATATTTTAGACATTTTAAGATGTCTATTAAAATTCTTGCTTCAGTTTGTATTGAAAATTTTATGGGTAAAATAAGAAACCACTTAGGTTAGCTCTTCCAGCGAGACTGACATATACAGTACTTTATAAATCTCTCTGAGGCGCTTTTAAAAATACTCTACAGTCTGGAGCAATTACTACATATAAGAGCAGTGAGCAATTGCTTCAATTTCTCACTTACAGAATCACATTTCATTAAACATAAAACATCTGGTATTTCCTTGGAGTAAGAAGCAAGAAGAGTTTAGAGATTTCTGAAGTCCTTAAAGGAGGCTAGCAGGTAGGATTCTTGGAAGTTATTAGTGTGACTGCTTCTTGAGCCAAAAGGCATCTCAAGAGCTCTTGCTGATACGTGCAAGTGAAAATGTAAGAATGAGAAGGAATACCTTCAGAACCCAACTGGAATTTCTCATATATATTTAGTAGTTCTAAAAAGTACTATAGTTGAAAAGAAAATATCATCTTTTCCAAGTAATGAGCTTTGTTGCAAGGTGACTCGGCTTGTACAAATATTTATGATGCACAGAATCATACAGAATATAGAACTCAAAAAGAAAACAAGACATTTACCAAAGGAATAGTAATAAAATATTTACAGTGTTCTAAAGTGTAAGGGTTTGTATTATTGTCAAATAATAAAAACAAAATAAAGGCCATCATTCCATGAGAAATACGGGTGTTTGCTACAGAGAATATGCCTCAATGTATTAAAAGTTCTTAATGCTCACAAGGTTTGTTCATCCTCATTTAGGCAGGAAAATGAATGGAGTTCTTCTCTCCAGGTGACTTTGCCTCTTTGACCTGCCATGGCCCAGTGCTCACTTTATCTGGTGATTCATTTTCAATAATTCCAACAGTATTTGTTCTGACATTTTAATTAAAATATGATCACTACCTCATCCTGATGATAAAAAGGCCTTGTGTCAGTGAACACTAGCTTTTCAGTGTCTCAGTGCACCAGGGGATCCCTCTGAGAACATAGTTCTTACTAAAGAATTTTGCTTAGGTTCTAAAAACACATTTCAAAATGATGTCAAATTAACCATTAATATTAATGTTTAAAAATCTAAAGTGTCTACAGGATGCTAAGTAATGAAAATATAATGGCCCCAGGTTGATTTTATGAAAGAGTATTAAATGCATTTAAGAAATGAAGAGTAATGATACAGTATCCAAATTTAGTGTATTATTTGAGACAATTATACAATGAAATTATAACAGAAACAATATGAAGTTTTCAGAAATGACAAGAAATTTAGGATTTTTGTAAACAAGGTACACATGTAATTAAAAACAAAAGGTAAAACAGTCCATTTTAGGTTTAGGAACATTATCATGTACTCTTCGTCAAAAATTTTAAAACTAATTAAACAGTTAAGTGATATTTTTCAAATTAAGAAAATATGTTAAACAAATTAAATTTGAAAGTGAAACAAGTTTTCAGTTTGAAAGACTATATTTGGGCAGCACACAAAGAAATCAACTCTGTTAATATTAGTTCACAAAAACGGAAAAGTTTGTCTTCTCATGTAAATACAGATTCCCCTTTATACACCATCTCTGCATTAAGAAAAAAAACATACATATGAAGTAAGTCAAAAGGAAATACAACAAGTAGGAATAAACATGATTGTCCAAACAAATGCAACATTCAAAGAAAATGAAGATATATGAATTAATGGGATAAAGCAGAGCAAGATTAAAGTGAACATGCGAATTCTACCAAATCATCTTCAGTCCACATAAATGAATATTCATCAGACTATTCTCTGATCAATTACACACAAAATATGTGATATTTTCTCCATTCATGGCTATAAGACCTGCCATATTATGTGGAGAAAAGTTTAAAAATTTAAGGTAGAAAAGCATTTTTCCACCATAAATAAGATCTACAGTTCTGAGAATTAAATAGTTACCGCATCACTAACATGCTATTGATTAAAAACAAGAAGAGTTCCTACATTTGGATATCAGTGTTTTAATCTTCTTTCCATTCCATCAACCTGTTTTTCTTTTTTTTTCTTTGTTTTTATTTAAGAGAAAAAAAAAAGACACATATAAGAAAGACAAAAAGCAAAAGAGACAAACACACGAGTAAATGCACAACAGTAACATTACAGGTTTGCAAACCAGGATGATAGAAACTTGACAATGGTTGCAATATTGCGTATCATTATCTTTAAAACGGTTGTTTACATTAACAGATATAGACATAAAGTGTATCTAATCATATGAGTTTTAACTGTTCTTTTTCAATAACTAATACATTCAGCAGTATGTTTGTTTTAGTTATCTTACATATACATATATACAGATGTATATCTTTTCCTTTTCCCTTTTCTCTTTATTCCTTTTCCCTTCCCAATTACTTTTGCTCTTCGAGCTGTTTTTTACCCTTACATAGTATTTATTATAGATTTTGGATCATATATAATGTTTCAGTTTCTTATATTGGGAGACAATACAGTATTTACGCATGTCGGTTTGATTTATCTCACTTATGAGTATGGTCTCAAGTCGTGTCCATTTACTTATAAAAGTCTCAATGCAATCTTTCTTAAGAGCTGAGCAGTACTCCATTGTATAAAAATATCACATCTTTTTTATCCATTCTTTGATTGATGGGCACTTGGGTTGTTTCCAAGATTTGGCTATTACAAATTGGGCTGCTATAAACATGGGTCCACAGATATCACTGTGGTATGATGTTTTCAATTCTTCTGGGAAAATGCCCAAAAGCAGGATAGTTAGGTGAAATGGAATCTCTAATCCTAGCTTCTTGAGGAATCTCCACACTGACTTCCATAGTGGTTGCACCATTCTACACTCTTACCAACAGTGGAGAAGAGTTCCTTTTCCCCCAGAGCCCCTCCAACATTTGTGGTTGGTTGATTTTTTAATCTTGGCCAATCTTTCTGGAGTGAGATGGAATCTCAGTGTTGTTTTAATTTGCATTTCCTGAATGACCATTGATGTTAAAGATTTTTTCATATATTTACTTGTCATTTGTATTTCTTTCTCTGAGAAGTGTGTATTCATCTCAGATGCCCATTTTTGGTTTGGGTCTGTGAATTTTAGGGTCCAGATTTCTTTTAATTCTTTATATGTTTTAGACAGAAGTCCTTTGTCGGATGGACAATTGGCTAAGACATTTTCCCAGTTTGTGGGTTTTCTTTTTACTCTGTTGGAGATTTCCTTTGACATGCAAAAACTTTTTAGTAAGATGAGATCCCAGTTGTTGATTCTGTGAAGTGTTTCCCATGCAATTTGATTTTTGATCATGAACTCTCTACCTACTCCTATGTCATCAAGATTTTTACCTACTCTGTCTTCTAGTAAGTTTAGTGTCACTCTTTTAATATTCAGATCTTTGAACCATTTTGACTTTATTTTAGTTCATGGTGATAGGCATGGATCTAGTTTTAGTTTACGGCATATAGAAAGCCAGTTTTTCCAGCACCATTTGTTAAAGAGGCTATCTTTCATCCCATGTACATGTTTGGCCCCTTTGTCAAAGATGAGGTGGCTAAGTGTGTTTGTAGTTGTGGGTGTATCTTCTAATGTATTCCACTGATCTTCAGATCTGTTTTGATTCCAGTATCATGCTGATTTTATCACAGTAGCTTTGTAGTATAGTTTCAAGTCGGGGATTGTGATGCCTCCTGCCTTCTCTTTGTTGCCCAGAATTGCCTTTGGTATTCTAGGTCTTTTCTGGTTCCAGATGAATTTCAGGAATGCTTTCTCTAGCTATGTGAGGTAGGCAAGTGGTATTTTGATTGGGCTTGCATTAAATCTGTATAATAATTTTGGGAGAATGGCCATCTTAATGATGTTTGTTCTTCCTATCCATGAACAGGGATTATCTTTCCATTTTCTGAAATCTTCGATCTCCTTCTTTAGTGTAATGTAATTTTCACTGTATAGATCTTTTACTTCCTTTGTTAGATTGATTATAAGTATTTTAATTTTTTGGATGTTATAGTGAAGGGTGTGGTTTCCCTTGTTTCTCAGTGACTTTGTTGTTTGTGTACAGGAATGCGATTGATTTTTGAGTGTTCACCTTGTATTCAGCAACATTACTGAATTTGGTTATTACTTCTAGAAGTCTTCTAATGGATTTTTGGGGGTCTTCTATGTAGAGTATCATATCATCTGCAAATAATGATCATTTCACTTCTTCCTTTCCTATCCTTATTCTCTTTATTTCTTTCTCTTGTCTAATTGCTCTGGCTAGTATTTCCAGAACTATATTGGATAGGAGTGGTGATAATGGACATCCTTGTCTTGTTCCTGATTTTAGGTTGAAACTTTTCAGTTTTTGTCCATTTAGTAAGATGTTGGTTGTTGGTTTATGATATATGGCTTTTATCAGGTTGAGGCAGAGACCATCTATTCCGATTTTCTGTAGGGTTTTGATCATGAATCAGTGTTGGATTTTGTTGAAAGCTTTTACTGCATCTATTGAGATGATCATATGGTTCTTGTCCTTGGCCCTGTTGATATGGTGTATTACATTTACTGATTTGCATATGTTGAACCATGCCTGCATTTCTGGGATGAATCCCACTTGACCATGGTGTATCATCTTTCTGATAACTTTCTGTATTGTATTTGCCAGTATTTTATTAAGGATTTTTGCATCTATGTTCACTAGGTGGATTCACCTATAATTTTCTTTTTTGGTTGATTCTTTCTCTGGTTTTGGTATTAGGGTAATACTTGTTTCCAGGAATGAGTTAGGGAGACTTATTTCCCTTTCAATTTCATTCAAGAGTTTGAGGAGTGTTGGCATTAAGCCTTCCCTAAATTTCTCGTAGAATTCAGCAGTGAATCCATCAGGGCCTGGACTTTTCTTTGTTGGTAGGGTCCTAATTACATTTTCAAATTCATTAGCTGAAATTGGGTTATTCAGCAGCTTTACACCTCTTGATTCAGCTTTGGTAATTCATAGGTTTCTAGGAATCTGTCCATTTCTTCTGTGTTATCAAATCTATGTGAGTAAAGGTTTTCAAAGTAGGTGTTGATGATCTTCTGTATTTCCACATGGTCTGTAGTGATTTTACCCTTTTCATTTCTTATTGCATGAATCTGAGTTTTTTCTTTCCTTTTTTTGATAAGGTTGGCTAGTGGTTTATCAATTTTATTTATTCTTTCAAAGAACCAACTCTTTGAGTCATTAATTCTTTGTATCATTTTCTTAGTTTCAGTTGCATTAATTTCTGCCCTAATCTTGATAATTTTCTCCTTTCTTTGGGCTTTGGACTTGACTTGCTCTTCTTTCTCTAGAAGTTTGATGTGCAGCATTAGGTTGTTTATGTGTGTTCTTTCCATTTTTCTGATGTGGGAGTTTAATGCTATAAATTTCCCTCTGAGGACTGCTTTCATTGTGTCCCACATTTTCCGGTAATATGTATTTGCATTTTCATTCAATTGTAGATATTGTTTAATTTCTTCTTTAACTTCTTCTGTGACCCATTGGTTATTTAGGAGAGCATTATTTAGTTCCCATGTGTTTATGCTGTTATTGTAGTTTTTTTTGTCATTCATTTCCAATTTTACTGTGCTATGGTCAGATAATATGCATGGAATTATCTCAGTTCGTTTGCATTTACTTAAGCATGTTTTGTGGACCAGTATATGATCCATTTTAGAGAATGACCCATGTGCAGCTGAGAAGAATGTGTATTCTGATGTTGATGGGTGGAATACTTGGTACACATCTACTACGTCCATTTGTTCACAAGTTTGATTCAGTTCGGTTATTTCTTTGCTGATTTTTTGTTTGGTTGATCTGTCTCTGTGACAGTGGGGTGTTAAGGCTCCCTGTTATAACTGCATTATTGTTTATTTGGCTTTTCATGTCTATTAAGAATTGTCTTACATAGTTGGGTGCTGCCATATCTCTTCCTAAAGAAGCTGAGAGCTTGGGATATAACTTAGGAACCTTTTGTTAATAGCTTCATCTATAAATCCTGTGGGAATGAGAGAGAAGTGTTTTTCCATCTTTAACCACAGATTAGATTTGGGGATCCAGCCATTGTATGCATGGATAGCATAGATTTTAGCAAGGTGACGAGCTATTAGCCTTAAAATAGCTGGGTTGCAGACATGCTGTGGGTCCAGTGCTTTTCCCTGAATGAACTCATAGCATAGTCCATTATTGAAGGTACAGTAGAGCTGCGATGTGCAGCCATGAGCCTGCAGCACTCTAAATCTCTTCACTTCTTCATCTCAGCTGACTAACAACTCAGTCTTATTGCCATAAATTCTCACCAGGACTCCATCTTCCATGGTGTTAGCGACGTAACAACCAATATATTTGTGATCCCATCTGTGAAGAGCTGCAGGGTCACCTCTTGAGGGTCCCAGTGGTGCCACAGGTGTTGCAGGAGGCTAAGGGCCCCCTCCCGGCAGCGCTGCTCCTCCTGATCTTGCACCCTGATATTCAGCTTGGGCACCTCCGGTGAGCCGGACGGGACATGGATGTAACTGGCTATGGCCCAGGCAAAGGCAGAGGGGACCACGATGACGACGATGGCAATCACGAGAACGACGGGCGCCGACAGGCTGGTGTTTCCTTCCGTCCCAGGGCGCCCTTGCGGGAGGGCTGGGGGCGCTCGGATGGATGGGTGAGTGGTAGGAAGACGGCTAGTGGCAGCACCGTGGCTGAGCCGGATCTGGACAGCAACAGAACTGTGCTGTGGCCGCTCATGGGCAAGACTTCTCAGTGTGCTCCACCGCAGTCGGCTGCCAACTTGTTTTTCTTAAAAGGTAATTTTTCTGATAAAGGAATTATGTTTTTTAATAAAAAAATATGTAAAATAAAGAAAATTATAGGGAAAATTGCCCATAATTTTCCTAAAATGAAGAGGAAATTTCTGACAGTCTTTTTCATTCACATAAATATTTAAGTGTATAGATATTTAGAATTTAATTTTATATGTTTTTACTTGTATGCATGATGTGTATTTTTTCTTTAACACAGAGACTGAAGATTTTCCCCATGGTTAGGTAGACATTGTGTTCAGTCATCTTAGTAAAACATGTGAGAGTTGAATACATTATATTTCAGTTTATAATGCAGAAGCCTTCATGGGACATCTAAAAAGAGTATGACAGATTATCTTTTCATCATGAATCACTACTTTTCTTACCTATCTCCATTTCTGCATATGGAATAAACAATTTCTGCACAATTGGTTCTAAATCTTCTCTTGCTGTTTTAACAGATGTACAAGTCAAATGAACTAAATCTGCAAAAACAAAATAAAAATTTTGAAGTTCTTCTTATCACAAGTGTTTCACTCATACTGAAAATATATATTCAGCCAAACATGCATTAAATAATATCTGAAAGAACTCATACTAAGACCTAGTTGATGTTAATTTTGTAAAGCTAAGAGTAAGAAAAGTTTATGAAATCACATATTCACAGAAAGGAGTCTACATTAGCCCCAGGAAATTCTTAAGGATATTCTTTTAGAATAAAATACTTGTGTAAAAAAGACCCAAAATGGAGTATTTATTTACTAAGATAACAAACTTCCTATCTTTAAGATAGAAGAATCTATTCATATACACTTTAGTTAATAACAAACACATTTGTTGTAAGGTTCTCTAAAAGTCTTTTGGGAGAACACTGCTGATTTAGTTTGATCCTTGCATATATTTGAAAGTCCACAAAGAGGCACAGATCAAAATAGTGTATATATATTTTTAGGAATTTGAAAATAGCTCTCTTTTGCATTTATAAATTCAAAGGGCCTGCACCTTAGAGAATATTTAGGGTTACAGTATATCCTGTTAAACAAACAAAAAAGGCCCTTCATAGAAATAGTACAGCCCAGTGATGGTGAGTATTTTAGAGCTTTTGGTGATATAAAGAGCCCACTATAGCACGCATGCCATAGGTTTTCTATCACTTGTATAGCCTACCTTTGTTAAAACTACTAAAGAGAAAAGTTAATAAAAGTCCAAAGCACTGAAAGGAAAGATTAAGGAAATTGCTAAATGGGAAAAATTCTCATAGTCCCACAAAAAGCTTGCTTAGAGCAGAAAAGTATATACTGGAGAAGGAATACTAAGAAATTCTCCCCCCAAATATACCAGTAGAAATGTATACCCACTTCTTGTCCAAGAATTCATTTCGGACAGTAAGAATTTTTGTTGAAACTGTAAGAACATAATTCAAATTGTATCAAGGGAACCAACGTGAGAATAGGATTCTCATTATTAAAACTCATTCCATATTCAACGATTCCAAGATATCTAAGAATAAACTGAGGGAATCTTAATGACTATGTGAGCTGAGATCAAATTTCGTATTCTTGCCCTGCCTAAACTCCCCATCTCTGTCCCAGTCCATTAAAGAAGGAAATAGTCTAGGATATCCTTATGTTTCCTAACAATATGCAAGTTCATCTCACATAATGCTAGCAAAATTTCTAATAGTGGAGTTGGACTATCATCTTGTACTTACTGACTTTTAGAGCAATTCTGAGAAATACATATTCACAGAGTGGATTCTCATGTTAAGGTACAGATGTAACTTAGATGATACATTAATTGATCTACAAATTTAGGGTATGATCAACTTTTTTTTCCCTCTGCACTTGTTTCTTAGTCACCTAATTGTATATGTCATTCTGAATACATCTTAGTTTTCTTTGGATCAGAAATTATCAGCTATAATATCTTTGATTATTTTCAAAATTGCACTAATCTTCATATCTTTTATGTCCTTTGTAGGAACAGGCTTTAGAGAGTCTTTTTATATTATTTGTCAAATACAACATTTACTAATATTAGTGTTCAATAAATGTTCATTGCTAATGATAGTTTGTTTTCCCTATCATGGGAAAACATTAAGTATTCACTTGTTGGAGTAGATATGCACGTATACACTAATATATGCATACATATTCATGAGGAAACTCTGGTTTTTTATATGAAATATAGAAAGTTATCTGATTTACCAGGATAGAGGCAAGGAAAATGCCAAAAGATTATCTTTAAATTTGCATGAAAAATGTTCATACACATGTAAGATATGTCCAAAAAAGGCTCAAGACAATTGAAAAATAACTACAACTGACTATACATCTAGCATGCATGTATCGTTATTCTACACTATTCTAGGCTTGCCATAAGTATTAGTTCTTTCCACTTATGCAATACCAGTTATCATCATTTTACAGATGAGAAACCAAAGAGTGGGGTAGAGCAGATTTTCCAAAATCATGCAACTGATAAAAGAAAAAGCTGGGACTCAGAGCTAGGATGCAAGCCCAGAAGTCTGCCTTGAGAGGATATATCTTCATTTACTAAATGATATTGTGTCACTGTCATAATCTGCATAAGGTGCAGCCAGTTGTTTAAGTCAATGGTCTTCAAACTGGGATGTGCTATAGAACATAAAAGTACTTTTCATAAGGTATAATAACTATTCAGGGGGTCGCTTTTCAGATCTTCAATTTTACTTACTTTTATTTCATTAAGTGATGTACTTCAATAAATTTTACTATGGTCTGTAATAATTATTTATTAAAACTGTGATGATAGATATTAGGATACTATAATAATATCATATCATACAAATAATATAATGGTTATATTAATTTAATGTACAAATACATATTTTAATACTTAAAAGCTAAATGGTCCCATCACATTTTAAAAAATTCTACTTCAATTCATTTTTTCAAATGAATGATGGAGAGTAACAAAAATATCTGTTAATACATTTAAGAGTTTTACTATTGTGAACAGATATTTTTAATAATAGATATTATATTCTTTGGTAATGATTTGAGCCTTCATATGAAACAATGTATATAACTTGGAAATGTTTGGGGGTACATAGGCAAAAAGTTTGAACACTCAAACTCAAAACTAAAACTGTAGAACATATTGTCCCATTTCATAGAGCATTCAACACCTATTATAATATACTTATAATATCTCATGAGTTTATCACAGACTTACCTTGGCAATGAAGGGCAAAGAACAACACAAATTGTATCAAACAGAACAAATGCTTTCCTGAAAGTATATTTCATTAAAACTAAACTCAAGCTGTTACTAAGATTGTAGAATATGCTATATAAGTGGAAATAGCTCCCACAGGTATTGTGTAAAAAAAAATTAAAACCTAACTCTACCTT
The DNA here is from genome assembly GCA_004363535.1 of Dasyprocta punctata. NCBI lineage: Eukaryota > Metazoa > Chordata > Mammalia > Rodentia > Dasyproctidae > Dasyprocta > Dasyprocta punctata. Next base: position 19,387 of record RJWM01012286.1, on the reverse strand, counting down.
TGTAAACTACACTCCTGTTTCTTCATTTAGCAATTGCTTTAATGATTACTAGACTAAAAAGATGACACAATGTATTTTCTACCACAATTCCTGCACTAGTAATACACTTAGATTTGTATTAGCATTCAAGAAACTTTAATTCAAAATTATCTCTAATTCCCAGAAATACAAAGGTAACCTGGAAAAACTCTCATGAAAGGAGTGATATTCACAATCAGCACAACTGAAAAAAACAGTATCTTAAATTTAGAAGTCAGAAATAAAACACAAGTCTAAAAAAAAATACAATTTCATTCTTCAAAATGTGGTTTAGAATATTGATCTCTCAAGTTATTGTTCTGAAAGATAGGAGAAGTGAAGTTTACATTCAGACATATAGATGAGCATGATGAAAAGTGATAAATTTAATGTACAATAACAGAATTCTATAGTATGGGATGATTATATGGATCTGGTCTTACTTCTGCTGTCTTTATGTGCTTACCCAAATGAGTTTATCTCTCTGGCTTCAGTATCCTCATAATTAAACAGAAGTGGAGTAAATTCCTCTGCAAGACCTCTTGCAGCCCAAAGTTTCTGAAGTTAACTCAATCACAGCTATGATTGTTTCAATGATGGTAGATTTTGAAACAAAAACTCGATGGCATTATGAACATGAATAGAAAACTTAAAGACTATAAAAGTTAAGAAGACTATTCCTCAAGTCTCTAAACTTACCACAGACAGTAGTCATTCATTCTGTTCAAGAAGGTAAACTGTTCCAAATGCTTTTTTTTCCTTTTTCATTTTTTTATTTAAGAGAAAAAAAACACATATAAGACAAAAAACAAAAGAGACAAATGACAATGGCAAATCCACTGCAGTAACATTATAGGTTTACAAAACAAGATGATAGGAACTTGACAATGGTTGCAAAATTGCATATTGTTACCTTCAACACGGTTGTTTAAATTAACATAGACATGTAAAACTGATCTAATCACATGAGTATTAACCGATCTTCTCAATAAATAATACATTCAGCAGTATGGACATTTTAGTTATCTTACATATACGTATATACAGATTTATGTCTTTTTCCTTTTCCATTTCTTTTTTCTTCATTTTCCCTTTCCCAATTACTTTTGCCCTTTCAGCAGTTTCTTACACTTACACAGTATTTATTGTAGATTTTGGATCATATATACTGTTTCAGTTTCTTCCACTAGGGAGACAATATGGTATTTACACATGTGAGTTTGATTTATCTCACTTATGAGTATGGTCTCAAGTCGTGTTCATTTACTTAGGAAAGTCTCAATGCAATCTTTCTTGATAGCTGAGTAGTACTCCATTGTATAAAAATACCACATCTTTTTATCCATTCATTGATTGATGGGCACTTGGGTTGTTTCCAAGATTTGGCTATTACAAATTGGGTTGCTATAAATATGGGTACAAAAATATTACTGTGGTATAATGTTTTCAGTTCTTCTGGGAAAATGTCCAAAAGCAGGATAGTTAGGTCAAATGGAATCTCTAATCCTAGCTTCTTGAGGAATCTTCACACTGATTTCCACAGTGGTTGCACCAGTCTACACTCCCACCAAGAGTGTAGAAGACTTTTTTCCCCACAGCCCCTCCAGCACTTGTTGTTGGTTGATTTTTTAATCTTGGCCATTCTTTCTGGAGTGAAATAGAATCTCAGGGTTGTTTTAATTTGCATTTCCTGAATGACCATTGATGTTAAAGATTTTTTCATATATTTATTTGTCATTTGTATTTCTTTCTCTGAGAAGTCTGTATTCATCTCAGATGCCCATTTTTGGATTGGGTCCTTGAATTTTAGGGGCCTGATTTCTTTTAATTCTTTATATGTTTTAGATAGAAGTCCTTTGTCTGCTGGACAATTGGTTAAGATATTTTCCCAGTTCGTGGGTTTTCTTTTCACTCTGTTGGAGATTTCCTTTGACATGTCAAAACCTTTTATAAGACAAGATTCCACCTGTTGATCCTGGGAAGTATTTCCCATGCAGTTGAATTTTTGTTCATGATCTCTCTGACTACTCCTATGCCATCAAGATTTTTACCTACTTGGTCTTCCAGCAAGTTTAGTGTCTCTGTTTTAATACTCAGATCTTTGATCCATTTTGACTTTACTTTAGTGCACAGTGATAGACATGCGTCTAGTTTTAGTTTACAGCATATGGAAGGCCAGTTTTTCCAGCACCATTTGTTAAAGAGGCTATCTTTCTTCCAATGTACATGTTTGGCCCCTTTGTCAAAGATGAGGTAGGTAAGTGTTTGTAGTTGTTGGTGTATCTTCTAATCCATTACATTGATCTTCAGGTCTGCTTTGATTCCAGTACCATGCTGATTTTATCACAGTAGCTTTGTAATATAATTTCAAGTCAGGGATTGTGGTGCCTCCTGCCTTACCTTTGTTGCCCAGAATTGCCTTTCCTATTTTAGGCCTCTTCTGGCTCCAAATGAATTTCAGGAATTCTTTCTCTAGCTCTGTGAGGTATACAAGTGGTATTTTCATTGGGATTACATTAAATCTATGTAACAGCTTTGGGAGAATGGCCATTTTCATGATGTTGGCTCTTTCTATGCATGAACAGGGAATATCTTTCCATTTTCTGAAATATTCTTCGATTTCCTTCTTTAGAGTAATGTAATTTTCACTGTACAGATTTTTTACTTCCTTTGTTAGATTGATTCTTAAGTATTTCATTTTTTTGTTATAGTGAAGGTTGTGGTTTCACTTATTTCTCTCTCAGTGTCTTTGTTGTTTGTGTACAGGAATGCTATTGATTTTTTAGTGATCTTGTATCCAGCCACATTACTGCATTTTGTTATTACATCTAGAAGTCTTTCAATGAATTTTTGGGGGTCTTCTATGTAGAGTATCATATCATCTGCAAAGAGTGATAATTTTACTTCTTCCTTTCCTATCCTTATTCCCTTCAATTCTTTCTCTTGTCTAATTATGCTGGCTAATGTTTCCAGAACTATATTGAATAGGAGTGGTGATAATGGACATCCATGTCTGGTTCCTGATTTTAGGTTGAAAGCTTTCAGTTTTTCCCCATTTAGTAAGATGTTGGCTGTTGGTTTATGATATATGGCTTTTATCAGGTGGAGGTACAGACCATCTATTCTGATTTTCTGTAGGATTTTAGTCATGAATGAGTGTTGGATTTTGTCAAAAGCTTTTACTGCATCTATTGAGATGATCATGTGGTTCTTGTCCTTGGCCCTGTTGATATGGCATATTACATTTATTGATTTGCATACATTGAACCATCCCTGCATTCCTGGGATGAATCCTACTTGATCATGGTGTATAATCTTCCTGGTAACTTGCTGTATTCTATCTGCCAGTATTTTATTGAGGATTTTTGCATCTATGTTCATTAAGGAGATTGGTCTGTAATTTTCTTTTTTGGTTGGGTCTTTCTCTGGTTTTGGTATGAGGATAATACTTGCTTCCAGGAATGAGTTAGGGAGACTTGCTTCCCTTTCAGTTTCACTGAAGAGTTTTAGGACCGCTGGCATTGTCTTCCCTAAATTTCTTGTAGAATTCAGCAGTAGATCCATCAGGACCTGGGCTTTTCTTTGTTGGTAAGGTTCTAATTATATTTTCAATTTCATTAGCTGAAACTGGATTGTTCAGCAGTTTTACATCTTCTTGATTCAGCATTGGTAATTCATAGATTTCTAGGATTCTGTCCATTTCTTCAGTGTTTTCCAATCTATGTGAGTGAAGGTTTTTGAAGTAGGTGTTGATCTTCTGTATCTCCACAGGGTTTGTAGCGATTTCAACCTTTTCCTTTCTTATTGCATGAATCTGAGTTTTTTCTTTCCTCTTTTTGATAAGGTTGGCTAGGGGTTTATCAAGTTCATTTCCTCTTTCAAAGAACCAACTCTTTAGTTTATTAATTCTTTGCATTGTTTTCTTAGTTTCACTTGCATTAATTTCTGCTCTAATCTTGATAATTTCCTCCCTTCTTTGGACTTTGGATGTGACTTGCTCTTGTTTTTCTAGAATTTTGAGGTGCAGCATTAGGTTGTTTATATGTACTCTTTCCATTTTTCTGATGTGGGAGTTTAGTGCTATAGATTTTCCTCTGAAGACTGCTTTCAATGTGTCCCACAGGTTCTGGTAATTTGTATTTGCATTTTCATTGAATTGTAGACATTGTTTAAGTACTTCTTTAATTTCTTCTGTGACCCACTGATTGTTTAGGAGAGTATTATTTAATTTCCACGTGTTTATGGGGTTCTTGTGGGTTTTTTGGTCATTGATTTCCAATTTTACTGCTCTATGGTCAGATAATACGCATGGAATTATTTCAGTTCCTTTGCATTTACTTAAGCATGTTCTGTGTACCAGTATATGATCTATTTTAGAGAATGACCCATGTGCAGCTGAGAAGAATGTATATTCTGATGTTCATGTGTGGAACACTTGGCACACATCTACTAGGTCCATGTGTTTAAAGTTTGACTCCGTTCTGTTATTTTTTTGTTGATTTTTTATTTGGTTGATCTGTCTCTCTGTGACAGTGGCGTGTTAAGGTCGCCCATTTTAACTGTATTATTGTTTGTTTGGTTTTTCATGTCTATTAAGAATTGTCTTACATAGTTGGGTCCTCCCATATTCAGTGCATTTACATTTATCATTGTAATCTCTTCCTCTTGAAGTTTTCCCCTAACAAGTGTGTAGTGACCTTCTTTGTCTCTTTTGATCATTCTTGGTTGGAAGTTCACATTATCTGCAAACATTACAGCTACCCCTGCTTTTTTCTGGGTTCCTGTTGCATGGAGTGTGGCTTTCCATTCTTTGATTTTTAGTCTGTGAGTTTCCTTTTGAGTGAAATATGTTTCTTGCACACAGTATGCTGTTGGATTTTGTTTCTTCACCCACTCTGGCAGTCTATTTCTTTTTATTGGTGAGTTGAGACCATTTACATTGATTGATATAACTGATATGTACTGGTTTATCCCTGCCATATCTTTCTGTTGTTGGTTTTCTACATTGTGTTTAATTGTTTCCCCTACTTAGTGCTTTCTTTTTTTTCTTTTTTTGCTTGAGATTGTAGCTATCTTTGTATCTTTCTAGAGTGTCTTTCAGTACTCTTTGCAGTGTTGGTTTGATAGCCATAAATTTCTTCAGTTGTTCTTTGTCATGAAAGTATCTTATTTCTCCATCAGGTTTTAGAGATAGTTTTCCAGGATACATCAATCTGGGTTGAAAGTTGTTTTCTTTTAGGATTTGAAATACTTCACTCCAAGCTCTTCTTGAGTTAAAAGTTTGTGTTGAGAAGTCTGCCATGATTCTGATAGGCTTTTCTTCATAGGTGATCTGTTTGTTTTCTCTGACAGCTTTTAATATTTTGTTCTTGTGCTGTACTTCTAATATCCTAATTATTATATGTCTGGGTGAAGATTTATTTTTGTTATGGTTAATTTGGGTTCTGTATGCTTCAGTTACCTGTATATGCGAGTCTCTTCCCATGTTTGGAAAAATTTCTGGTATTATTTCTGCAAATTGTTTTTACACATCATTAGTATTGACACCTGCTTTTTCATTGTTGCTTATTAATCTTATGTTATTTCTCTTGGCATCGTCTTGCAGCTGTTGAATTGTTGTTTCCTGGTTCACTGTTAATTTTAAGAGACCTTTTCTTTCATGAGCATAGGCTTGCATGCTGTCTTTAAGGTCTGAGATTCTATCTTCAGCTTCATTCAATCAGTTTTGCCAAGTTTCCCTGGAATTTTTCATTTCCTTAATTTTCCTCTGAATCTGTTTGTGTCTTATATTGTGTCTTAAATTCTATTTGTGTCTTATATTGTTCATTCAAAGTTTCCATTATTTACTTGTGTTCTAATTTTGTATCTTGATCTTCTTTAGATACACACAGCATTTCTTTCCTAATGATTGCCATTTCAATTTTTAGCTGAGATATTATTTCTGATTTGAGTTTCTCTATAGCTTCATGGAGTTGTTTCTTGACTTCATTTGCTATCATTTCAGAAAGATCAGTTGTGCGATTTCCCATGTCTTCCATTTCAGTGTCTCTTTGGTTTGTTCTGAGTGGGCTGGGGGATTGAGAATGCCTCTTGGTCTTTTGTTTTGTCATTTTCTTCTGGGACCTGTGTGGCTGGGCAGGCAGTCTCTGGATGAATTGCACTGGAACCCTGTGCTGGGTAGAGCTTCAATCCTCTAATATCCTCATGGCTAGCTGGGGCACTCCCCCAGATTAAGCTGCTGGACCCTTGTGTTCTATGGTCTGTCAGGCTGGCCACATGTTCCCCTGATGTACTTTGTTGGGTTGCTCTGGGATGCTAGGCTGAACAAAGTTTGTATCCTCCCTGTAGCTAGCCAGGTCACACCCCTAGAGATTGTTGCCAGGGCCTAGAACCTGGCTGTGTAGCATTCAGAACCCCTGAAACCCAGGTGGCTAGCAGAGATGCACCCCTGGTGTGTGTCACTGGACTTTCAGCCTGGCTGGGTGGAATTCATAATCTCCGGGACCCAGGTGGGTAGGTGGAGCACATCCAGGAGTGTGGCACCACCAGGACCTTGAGTCTGGCTGTGAGGAGTTCAAAGGCTCTGGAGCATGGGGCAAGACTAGGTGTGTCCCAGACATATAGTGCCAGGGCCTTGCTCCTGTTTGGGCAGGGTATGCAACCTCTAAGACCTGCTGAGCAGCCGCACCCCTGAGGAATGGAACTCATGCCTTGTGCTCTAATGGGCAGAGCTGAAGGTCTCTAAGGCCCTGCAGCTATGCTGGCCACTCCCTGATGAGCAGCTCTGGGGCTCTGGGCTGGACTGGGCTTAGTACCTCTGTGTACTGCGAGGCTGGCTGGGCATTCCCCTGATGGATTGTGCTGAGATACTGAACTGGGTAGAGCTCGATCCACTGTGCAGCTATTGAGGGTGCACTCCCAGAGTGTGTTGCTGGACCCTCCACCTTACTGCATGGAGGTCAGAATCTCCAGGACCCAGGCGGCTAGGTGGAGTGCATCCTGGAGTGTGGTACCACCAGGACTTTGTGTCTGGCTGCGAGGAGTTCAGAGCCTCTGGAACACCAGGCAAGGCCAGGCAAGTCCCATGCATATAGTCTGTTCCAAATGCTTTTAAAGAATGTTTTAAGGTATATTTTGTTGTGCACCCTAAGAAAACAGAATTTATGTTCCTGATAACTTATGTTTCATACATGCATAAGGGCTAAATTCAATTTATGGAGTATGGTAAGAATATATTATTGTGTCACTGAAATAAAACAGGTAAGCAATACACTTTCTTTATTGTACCAACTGAGATACTGATTGTGACATACACTTGTTTTTCATTTGTATTTTTTTTGTTAGCTTATTAGTACATGTGTGTAGTTTATAATATTTACATTCCTTGTGGGATGTTAGTACATGTACACAACATAGCAATTCCTTTATTTCCCATACCTTGTTTCCCCATATACCTTGGTCACTTTTTTGGGGTACATGTTCACATCACATAATGTTTGCATGTTCCTTTTTTGGAGATGGTACATGTATGTAGTACATCTAAATTCCTTTTTGCATCCTCTTTCTCTTCCATCTCCCCCTCCTCTATCTTTTGATCCCCTTCCCATTTAAGAATGATCTCCTTACTTCCTGTTAGCTTTTAGTTTGCTCTTTTTACAATTTGGGTTTCTCATATAAGAAAAACCATGTGATATTTAAGCTTATGTGTCTGACTTACTTCACCTAACATTATGGTCTCAAGGTACATCCATTTTCCTACAAATGAATGAAGCCTATCTTTTATGCTCCATGTCATGTAAGTATATATTTTCTTTATCTGTTTATCTATTGATGGACATATGACCTGCTACCAAGATTTAGCTATTATGCGTTTCCCTGCTATAAACATGTATATACATGTAAAAGTTCAGAGTCAACTTTTACATTCACAGCATTATTCATAAAAAAGTATGAAAACAACTTATGATCATGAGAAAATATCAGTTTACTTGTAAAATAAAATCTTTCACGAAAATACTAAAATAATGTAAAACATCACATTTTCAAACAGTGAATAAATAAGCAAAAAGATGCTGAAATTATTTTAAACCATTATCTAAATCAACTTCTTATTAAAGGTATATAACATTTTAATAGGGTTTCAAAAGCAGACAAGAGAGATTTGAACATGCCTGAATAGAGGATGAGTCATGTTTGAGACACAAAGAAGATCAACTAAAAACACAAGTAATTGGAAGAGGAGGAGGAAAATACTACCATGATGCAAAAAAAAAAAAAAAAAAATCAATTTGAAGGAAGAGACTGGTAGATTAAGCAAAACATACATATACGACTTAAAAAAAAAAAGAGGTAGGCCCATAGGCATGGCCTGGAAGGCCCCTGCCCACGTCCATCACCCAAAGAGCCAGTTCCCAAATAGCTGGCAGGATCCAAACTGCTCAACAGAGTCTAGAAGCACAGGATAGACTTGGGGCATATGGGCCCTTAGCCTCAACATTGCCTCTTCAAATGCAGAAGAGGCTGCAGCCTGGCAGCATTTTCACCAGCACACACCAGGGGTAAATGACCAAAACTTCTCCCTTCCCACCCGTCCATTTGTTCTCAGACTGAGTAGAAAAGTGATTGCCGCCTGTGTTGAAAGTCTTCCATATTTGGACCCCATGCACACTTGAGTCACCACTGAGTGTATGTAGTTTCTCCCACATCGATTGGGATGTCTATCTGGTACACAGAGCTAAAACAGTGGCCTGGTTAAATCTATACTTAGCACTATGTGCTCAGTTGGATGTACATCCAGCTCTCACTGCCCAGCCAGTCTCCATCTGACATTTAGCTCAGGGACCCAAGCGACTTGGGTTTAGAGGTGATATTTTAAGTCCATGTGAATCTCTACCTTGAACATGTAGACTGTGGCAGTGCCCATTCAGCACCAAAAGTGATGCCTCCATGCTGGGAACACCCTGCATTCAGCCAGAGTTCTATGCATAGTCCCTGCCTGTTCTGCCTGGTACTCTCGATGTCCATGAGATGTCACCCAGTGTCCTGTACCCTCACTGGGGCAGCAGAAATCTTCCCACATTAGTTTTGGGCAGATTTGTTTCTCCAGTGAGCATCCTGAGTTGAAAGGAGCCACCATATGGTGTCAGGATTCTGTACCATGGACACCAGAATGTATATCAGGTAACCACCATTGGTCCCCAACCACCAAGAATCCATGGTCTGAATTCCCAGTTTAAACAGCTGCCACAAATTGGTTTATGGAGATAAGCTCCCTTGAACTGAATAACTTTAAATAAACTCATAGACTATAAAGAGGGACAAAGAGGAATGTGACTTGTAATAATAAAGACTACTGACCTGGAAAGAAAACACGCTTCTGGAAATACATAGGAAGTCTTTCTCTTTCTTTCTCTTGTTTTTTTCCTTTCTGTACCTTTATTGGTATGTTTGTGAATTTTCACTATTTTATTTTTTTGGTGGAGGTTGGAGTTTAACCATCCATTTTCTTGTCCCCTCTTTTAAATAATATTTTTTCTTTGTTTAAATAGGTCCTCATTCTGTTCTCTCCCTCTCCCTTCTTTCTCACTTTCTCTCTTTCAACTTGTTCCTTTAGCATTTTTTTCTCATTTCCTTTTCTCTAGTTTAATCTCCACTCCCTATTATTTATCATTTTTCTAGTTGGTCAACTCTGTTACTGTTATTTAATACCACTAACTTCCCCTTACTCCTTAACAGCACCTTCTACATCAAATTTACCACATTCTTCACACCTTCCATTGCTCTATTTTCCATAATCCATTTCTTTTCTCTTTTTTCTTCATGATATCACCTTGATACCATTCACTTGTGTGAATCTATAGGCAGCTAACTACATCTTACTATAGCTGAATGCTGCTTTATGGTGAAAGGGGATAAAATTTCTCTATTGAGTAGATATTTGCTGTATATAATTTTTTGATTTATCTTAAGGTTTGCTGCATATATATAACCCTGCACCTATGGTTAAAGATGACAAAGTATCAGTTATTAGAATTTGTCATTTTTTAGTTTGTATTTGATGGTACTGTTACTAGTGATTATTCTACTTTAACCAAGGTGATATAGCTGTTGTGATCATCTGATCTCCCTTGTATGCCAATACCTAGATTGCCTAGGGGCCATACACAGTGCTACAGTCCAGTGTGAAAGAACTGGGTGATAGGTCAAACAGGTTGCAATCTTTCATCACTAATAAAAGGAAGAGGTAGGATCCTGGGGCAGACTCAAAGGGCAAGAGGCAGTTGTGCCTAGAAGATGGCTCTGTAAAGTAGTCATTACCTAGAGAGGTCTGTATTTTAGTAATAAAACTACTTACCATAAGGAATTTACAAGCCTCAGTGCAGAAAACAAATACACAAGAACAGCAACAACACAATAGAAAATGAGAAAGCATGGAAACAAAATGCAATCCAAAACAACCAACTTGCCCAAAACAAGTCCAGAGGGTAATGATGTAGAGAAAATTAAAAGCTACCCAACTAAAATTTCTGAAATGGTAGGAGCAAAAGTAACAAAGCAGATGAACAAGTCTCTAAAAACTAAATCAGAAATAATTACACAAATAAGTAAAGAGATGATAGCCACAATGAAGGCAATGGTTAGCGAATCTACAGTAGATACAGATTAGAAAAAAAAATAGGAGAGCATAGGAATGACATGGAAATAATGGAAAATTCAGAAAAAAATGGATAGATTCCTAGATACATAAGAATTACCAAAGCTGAATCAAGAAGATATAAAAATTTTAAATAACCAAATATCAGTCAGTGAAATTGAAGGAGTTATAATAAAACTCCCAACAAAGAAAATTCCCAGTACTGATGGATTCACTGCTGAATTCGCTAAGAACTTTAGAGATCTAGTGCTACTAGTCCTCAAACCATTCAGTGAAATAGAAAGGAAGTAGTGCTCCCAAACTCATCTCTGGAAGCAAGCATTATCCTGACACCAAAACCAGAGAAGGACCCAACCAAAAAAGGAACTACAGGGCAATTTCCTTAATGAACATAGATGCAAAAATCCTTAATAAAATAGTAGCAGACAAAATGCAACAAATCACCAAAAAGACTATAAACCATGACCAATGGGATTCATCCCAGTGATGCAGGGATGGTTCACTATATGCAAATTAATAAGTATAATGCAACTGATATAGGGGAAAGAAATTCCCAAACTACTAGATGTCTGGTACAAGTTTGTGTTCTCTAAAATGGAGGAATGAATTTTAGGAAAAATGGAGGTTAAGAGAAGAATATATTTATTGAATGAAAGAAATAAAGCTTCTGTCCAAAAGAGAGACAGAAGGGGTCCCAAGTGGGTTGCCAAGGACCTCGCCTTTTCTAGGGATTTTTATAGAGCAAAATCACTAGGTGAGGTAGGTACAAAGTGGGGAAAATGGAAACTTGTAAGGTGGGCATGAGGTGGGACACAACTATGGTCAACCAAAAAGATAATGAGTGTAACTGCTCAGGCAAAATTGTTTAAATCGGGATCAAATGGGGAAACAAGTCAGTCAGCAAGTGGGCATGAATACAGAACAGGGCTTTTGCGTGTAGGGGGTTGGATTAGTGGTTCCTTCTGGCTTTCTCAAGGTGATGGATACTTACATCATACCACAGTGATATCTGTGCACCCATGTTTATAGCAACCCAATTTGTAATAGCCAGATCTTGGAAACAACACAAGTGCCCATCAATCAAAGACTGGATAAAGAAGATGTGGTATTTTTATACAATGGAGTACTACTCAGCTATTAAGAAGGATTGCATTGAGACTTTTATAAGTAAATGGTCACGAATTGAGACCATACTCATAAGTGAGATAAATCAAACCCACATGTGTAAATACCATATTGTCTCCCTAGTGTAAGAAACTGAAAAAGCATATATGATCCAAAATCTATAATAAATACTAGGTAAGGGTAAAAAATAGCTCAAAGAGCAAAAATATTTGGGAAGAGAAAAGGGGGAAAGAGGGAAGGGAAAAGGAAAAGATATAAATCTGTATATATGTATATGTAAGATAACTAAAATGAATATACTGCTGAAAGTATTCATTATTGAGAAAGAACAGTTAAAACTCATATGATTAGATCAATTTTACATGTCTGTATCTGTTAATGTAAACAACCATTTTGAAGATAATGATACGCAATATTGCAACCATTGTCAAGTTTCTATCCTGTTTTGTAAACCCGTAATGTTACTGTTGTGCATTTACTCTAGTCATTTGTTTGTCTCTTTTGTTTTTTGTCTTTGTTATATGTGTCTTTTTTTCCTCTTAAATAAAAAAAAATAGAATATCAATTCCTGATGTTTATCCTTAGGGAGTGGTTGTATCTTTTTTGTCTTTTTTCTTGAGATCTGGCCTGCAGAGGAAGGTGTTTGTTTTCCCACATAGCTGCAAGGTATCTAGTCTTCTGCACTGACTTTCTCATGGGCCTAGCCCTGTCTGACTGCCTATATTTCTATCTAAGTCAGTTGCCTATAACACAATGTTTTAACAGAACCAAGGACAAAAACCATATGAACATCTCAACAAATGAGGAAAAAGGATCTGTCAAAGTCCAGCACACATTCATGATAAAAACATGGAATAGGAATAGAAGGTCTTTATCACAATTTGATAAAATCCATCGATGACATACCAACACCCACATTATACTAAATGGTCAAAAACTGATAGCTTTTACTTTCAAATCAGGAACAAGACAAGGATACCCACTATTACCACTCTTATTTAATACAGTTCTGGAAACAGTAGTCAGAGCAATTGCAAAAGAAAGAAACAAAGGAATGTGGATAGGAAAGGAAGAGGTTATTTTATCATTTGCTGATTACATGATAGAAGACCATAAACACTGCACCAAGAGACTTCCTAGAAAAACCCATTTCAGTAGTGTAGCAGGACACAAAGACAACACTAAAAAATTAATAGCATTCTGATATGTGAGTAAAAATGACACTGAGAGAGAAATTAGGGCAAAAACAACTTTCACAATAGCATCAAAAGAAATGAAATACTTAGGAATCAACCTAATGAAGGAAGTGGAAGACTTTTACATTGAAAACTACAGTACTCTGAAAAAGGAGACTAAAAGGATATCAGAAAATGAAAAGATATCCTCTGTTCCTGGACAAGTAGAACCAATATAGTCAAAATGACCATGCTTCCAAACCTTTTATGCAAATTTAATGAAATCCCAATCAAAACACCAACAGCATGTCTCACAGAACTACAGAAAGCAACCCTAAAATAGCTATGGTGCGAAGGTGTTCATAACCCCCACAATTCACTTTCTTTTCTCTGACTTTTTTCCTTTTGAAATCCCCCAAGCCCTAGTCTTGAAAACTTCACATATTTTATGGCCTATACATTACAGTTTTGACATCTAGTTAACAGACCTCAAACAGCAAGTGAACTTTGGCCAAATCCCCAAAAAGACTCCTCCTTCCTTTAATTGGCCATAAAAACTACAGAAAAGGAAACAAATGGGTTTATCTCAAGGCACCAAACAGCCTGGTGTCCACACTCAGTGTCAATTAACCAGATGTGTAAGTGCTGGGATTACAGGTGTGTGGCATCACACTAGCATTTTTTTGTTTTGTTTTGGTTTTTTTTAGTACTTTTTTGTACTTTTGATAAAAGCCATTCTAACTGAAATGAGATGGCATATGGTTGCCAGGTAATGATGTTAAACACTTTTTCATAAACTTGTTGGCCACTGGAATTTCTTCTTTTGGGAGTTGAAAGTGTAATTAAGTGGTAGAGTATTTGCCTGGTATGTGTGAGGCCCTGGGTTTGATACCCTGCATTGCAATGAACAAATAAACCAAAAAATGATTCAATATATGATTTGTTTCTCTTTTGAGAAGCACATACTTATACTATTTACCCATTTTAAAAAAGGATTATTTGTGGGGCTTTATTATACAGTACTGAATTATTACAGTTCTTTGCTGGATATGTACCTCTAGAGGATTCTTTTACACAGAAGTCTAGTTTTAGAAGAGCATATGTATTCTGACATAAATCGATGACAATCACTGACTGTCTCAGCCTACAAAGACATGTCATCTACATTTCATAACACACTCATGACTTCTACTGTTTTCTCTAGCTCTGGTGATTAGTTTTATAATAAAAATTAATATTTGGTGAGTACTTCTAAGTGCCATACCCCATACATATGAATTCGATCCTGATAATAATCCTGAGGTTGACAATAGCATTATCTGTATTTTATAGATAGGAAAGCGAAGGCATAGAGAGATTAATGACTAAGGTTGGTGAAATAGTAAATAAAAGCTGAGATTTGAACCAGGCCTATTTTCCTCTAAGACATAGCAACTCAGTAGAATGCATCTCCCTTGTTCACCGACCTGTTTATTTGCCTTCCAAGTTCCTTTCACATGTACCATTTCCATGTGGTATGAAGTTAAAGTTCACTTGCATGCTTATAGCTATATAAAAACTCTAAATCAAGCCAGATTTAAGATAAAGTGACATACATGAAAAGTTATTACAGACTCTTAAGTAAAACTGAATTAGGTATTTTTATGTCTTAATCACATTCTTGGTTATGCACTTAATGTATACCATGTGAATTGCACAGCATGAAGAAAAAAAGTCTAAAAAGTATGATTTATAAAAAGAAAAATTAAGAAGGTTGGGAAATGGAAAGTATTGAAATATATATTCTCAATACATGATGCCTGAAATATTAAGACCCCACCTCATAAAGATTACAAAATAATATTATGCATTACAGACCATTGACTGTGACATGGTAATTGAATAATATTCATTGTAAAATACCATTGTATAGTTCAACTCTGAATTATACTGTAAATGGTCACAAATGTCTACCCTGTTATCAATGGGAAGAATATAAAACCTTGTGTTGATATGAGTGTGGAAATTTTTGAAACAGACACTGAACCGAGTTGAAGACAAATTATGAGAATTATTCAACAAATTAGTACTTAGTATATGCTTAGAAAGAATAACACACAAAATACCATCATTAAGTAAGAGCAGGTGGCCTGTGACAAAGTTAAATGTCATCCTTTCCTCAGGTTTATTTAAGGAGGAAAAACATCTCTGAAATCAGTAAAATTTTCAACACATTTTTTTAAAGATTGCTGTGATGAAAAATGCACTATATTAGATTTAAACATAAATCTTGTATGATTAAGTAATCCCTTTTCCAGTTATATATATCTAAAAATGAACTTGCTGTATCAAAGAGACATCTGGTCTCTGATGTTCACTGCAGTGCTGTTCATAATAACCCAGATGAAGTAATTTAAGTGTCTATTGATGGATGAATGGATAAAGAAACTGTGATTGGGATTAACAGTGACTATCAGGGCTTGCTTTGTGAGGCCCCAGGTTTAACCCCAGAATTGAAAAAAAACAAAACGTGGTACAATTACACAATGGAATATTATATAGCCTTAAAAAGAAGGCAATTGTGGCATTCCCAAAAACATGGATGAATCTGGAAGACATTAATCTAAAAAATATAAGGAGGCACAGAAAGGCCAACAATCTATCATCTCATTTATATGTTAAATGTAAAAACTCAATCTCATAGACATAGAGAAAGAAAAATGGTTACCAGAGGCTGTAAGGAGTTGGAAAGATAAAAAGGAGATGTTGATCAAAGGATAGAGTTTCATTATACTGGAGAACTAAGTTTCAGTGATCTATTGTACTACAGGATGGCCAGGAGTTTGGCTCAGTGGCTTAAGTGCCTGCCTGGCAGGCATGAGGTTGTGAGTTCAATCCCCGGTGTCCAAAAAAAAAAAAAAAAAAAAAAAAGAGTGTACTACAGGATGACCACAGATGATAAATATCATACATTTCAGAACTAACAGATTTTTAATGTTCTTATCTCCATAACATAAGACAGTGGTATGAATTATGTATTAATTAAATTAGCTTCATTAAATTATTCTAAAATTTATACATAGGTTAGAGTATCACATTGGACCCCATAAATATATACAATTACTGTTTGTCAATTTAAAAAATAATACAATTTGGCATATGTTTTAATTAAGCATGATTTACTCGGGTATAACTGCACTATTTACAGTGGCTACCAATATGTGCCAGGTAATTCTTCCAAAAGAAAGAATAATGAGTTTAGCTCACAATTTTATTATAGCCTCAATTTTTAGAGCAGTAAAGTTATGTGGTTCCACTTAGCTAGCTATAATTACATCCCTATCACTTACACAATGGGATGAAAGTCCAAATATGCTTGTTTACTAATGTTAAGGAATTTTTCACAGGAAAAAAGTCACAACCAAAATCTCTGTTTAGAATTAATGACTTAAAATATATTAAATTTGCACAACTTTTAGAATTTATTTTTCCTAAATACTGATTCACTTTTTGATTTCAACAAGTCTTTAAAAAAAACAAATGAGCAATCACAGTTCAATATCAATTAGTAATATACATATGAGAAATTCATAAGGTAGGATCTTACACCACAAATAATCACATTCAGCATTTTCACGTTTCAGTGCTTGACCTGGAAATAATGAGATTCTGATTCTAAATTATTCTGTGAGGAAACAATCATGTAAATTTAAAAGCATGGGTCCATTGTATTTTACTCAAAAGGTTCAGGAGAAAAGGCAAAATTTAAAAGATGTTAAGTAGTTTACAAAGAGAATGTTAGTATACTGTTCTAAACTAAATAGTTTGCCTATAATTGGGAAATTTTAAAAAGGAAAAATGAAGAGGTTTGGTTCCATAAAATAAACACATAATATTCCCCTCTTTTTTTTTTTTGAGTGAAAACAGAAAAAAAAATCAAAAGAAAGGGAAAGGGTAGTTTAAAGCCTTCTGTGATTTAACAGACTAGTTCTGTTTTAGAAGACAGAGCCAAAAACAGAAAAACTTGCAATGAGTTCTGCCCTGTAAAGCAACCTGCTCAATTAGGGGGTCAGCAGGAAAATAAACCATTAAAGACTTTAAATGACCAAGTTATTAATTGCTCCTGAATGTCCGTGAAAAGTCCCAAAGCATAAGAAAAGGAGGAGGAAAAAAAGCCACATATTAAGTAATAAAAGCAAGGGAGTGATAAAAATGTCACTTTCTATTTGAGTGTCATTCTTAAATCTAGTTAAATATTACATCAAACATCAGCTGTATAGTATTATGACTATTAGCTAAGACTTGTTAATTGACATATTATTATTGAGTAAATACATAAAAATATTGAAAAATGATCAGTCATGAACTTCTCTTTTTCTCTGTAATAAGACAAAGTATAAATAATGAATCCAAGCCTATCTTTCAGGCAATCTTGGTATATAAGCTTTTCATTGAGACTAAAAAATTCAAAGCTAGTTTGTCTATAGTGCTGGTTTTGTAGTGATAAACTCATTAAGGGATAGTAAAGATCATGAGATAGTTTTATCACAGAAGAAGCAAGTAAGAAATTGGAGTTGAAGGAGGTTTTAGAAGAAAACAGATCTTGATCCTTTTGTTTAAAATTTGTTACACAAAGAAAAAGAAAGAAACTGACACATGCTTACACTGTGGGATGACTAAAATCAAGTTAACTAATGTATCTCCACCATGTGGACTTTACCTTTCTTTTTGTGACAAAAACATGTAAAATGTACTCTTTTAATAATTTTGAGTAAATATATTTCAAAATACCATGTTGCACCTCGTAAGTGTATACTACCATTTGTCAAATAAAAATAAGAATAAATAAAACTGTTCATCCTGGTGTGACCGGTGTGGACCCCAGGAAGAGAAAGAAATGGGCTTCTCTGGAGCCTGCCCCACCAGGCCTGAGCGCCTCCAGCCAGAAGACAACTAAGTCTGCCTTCTGGGGGCCTGCGTGACCGGTGTGGACCCCAGGATGAGAAAGAGATGGGCCTCTCAGGAGCCTGCCCTGTTGGGCCTGAGTGCCTCCAACCAGAAGACAACTAAGACTGCCTTCCAGGGGCCTGTGTGACCAGCGAGGACCCCAGGAAGAGAAAGAGATGGGCCTCTCGGGAGCCCACTGCACCAGGCCTGAGTGCCTCCACCCAGAAGACAACTAAGTCTGCCTTCCGGGGGCCTGCATGACCAGCGTGGACCCCTGGAAGAGAAACATGTGCCCCGCCCTGTAAAGCAACCTGCTCATTTGGAGGTCTGGCTAAATTGATAGCAACTAAGGTACATAAAACAACTAAATACTAGTATTTTTTTGTTCATTTTGCAGGCCTGGGGCTGGCAGCCTGAGCATCTCTTTGGAAGATGGCAGTACACAATGTAGCAAAAATGGGGGATTCTCTTCTGTCTTGTCTTTCAGGCCCAATATTATTCTCATTGTTTTGCTGTGTTCTGATTAATTTTTTGGCCTTATTTTATACTCTGTTTTTATAGGTTTTATTGTGGTTTTTTTTTGTTTGATTTTACTATACCTGTTGGGATGGTCAATTATTCTGAAAATAACATGATATACTATAATAGCTATTGTTTTCATAGTATCTTTCTTTGAAGTTCTGTACCAGTTCTACTGCTTTGTTTTGATTGACTTTGTTCTGTCATGTTTTGTTGGATTTTACTATCCTTAAAATAAAAAAACTGTTCATCCTTATACGCAAACTCAAGGAATAAGACTGTGTATGTAGTTTATTTCATTTTTCCAGTGTTAAGCAAAATGTCTAAAGTCTAGGGATAGAATTAGTAAGCCATGGTCCTACTCCTCATTTTAGATAAGAAATGCAAATATAATTATGCTATAATTGATCTGAGAAGGAATATAGTATGGTGGTTAAGTGTAAGCTTTGGGACAAATTCTGCTACTCCTCCTGTGATCTGGCAGAAATGAACTTTTTCTCAATTTTCTAGTATGAATAGAGAAAAAAAGGGGCCTATCTCAGAAGTGTTGTAAGGAATAAATTGAGCTAACTCATGTGGATATACATAGTTAATACCTGTTACTTACCATTATTATTCAATGGAATAAATTATTAATACAGAGGAAAGTACAGGATGCTAGCTAACCAGAGGAACAAAAGTCTATTTGAATGCACCAACTCCCCATGATAAATGTAATAATTATGTACTGCAGGTGGACAAATGAATAATCCATCAATGGGAGTTAAGTCCTCCAGTATTGTTTTCAATGAGCTGTTTAGTTTAATCCTATTCTACCTCGACCGGCCTAATTTTTTTCATACATGATGACAAAGACAGCTATCTTAAAGATAACAAAGTTTATAAGGGTAGCCTTCAATGATATGTGATCACCTAGCTTCAAAACCAGGTATTACTTTCGCTGTTCTGTTCTGAGGGATTTTAACTTATC
>RJWM01012285.1:0-57095 GCA_004363535.1 Dasyprocta punctata | reverse complement strand
CATATACATATATACAGATTTATATCTTTTCCTTTTCCCTTCCCAATTACTTTTGCTCTTTGAGCTGTTTTTTACACTTACATAGTATTTATTATAGATTTTGGATCATATATAATTTTTCAGTTTCTTACACTAGGGAGACAACACGGTATTTACACATGTGGGTTTGATTTATCTCACTTATGAGTATGGTCTCAAGTCATGTCCATTTACTTATAAAAGTCTCAATGCAATCTTTCTTAATAGCTGAGTAGCACACTCCAGTATAAAAATACGTGTATATGTAAGATAACTAAAATGAACACACTGCTAAATGTATTCGTTATTGAGAAAGAACAATTAATACTCATACGATTAGATCAATTTTGCATGTCTATATGTTAATGTAAACAACCATTTTAAAGATAATGATATGCAATATTGCAACCATTCTCAAGTTTCTATCATCCTGTTTTGTAAACCTTCAATGTTACTGTTGTGCATTTACTCTAGTCGTTTGTTTGTCTCTTTTGCTTTTTGTCTTTGTTATATGTCTTTTTTTCTCTTAAATTAAAAAAAAATCACCAAAAAAAACAAACCAAAACAAAAATCAGCCTATTAAAATACCTGTTGCTACAGAGTAGCTGATTTAATCTCACTAGCATTTGTTTAATGTTTTTGAATGCAAAAGACTATGCAGACACTAGAAAACATCTATTACTCTTAAAACCTATCAACTCTGAGAGATAATTTTATTATCCTCACATTAAAAACCAAAAGTATGGCGTTCTCATCTGTCTGGTGAGATTAACTGGTACTCAGACAAACTATAAAGTTGGGAGAAAGAAACTGAATATGGTAGTACAACCCTGTGATTCCAGCACTCTGGGAGGCTGAGGCAGAAAGATCACAAGTGTTCAAGC
Source organism: Dasyprocta punctata (assembly GCA_004363535.1). NCBI lineage: Eukaryota > Metazoa > Chordata > Mammalia > Rodentia > Dasyproctidae > Dasyprocta > Dasyprocta punctata. The sequence continues at coordinate 56,193 of RJWM01012285.1, read as the reverse complement.
CCAGCCTGAACAACTTAGCAAAACCATATTGCAAAATAAAAAATGTGAAAAGGGTTGAGGATATAGATCAACAGGAAGATCCTGGGTCTAATTCCCAGTACCACACACACACACACACACACACACACGTACCACCCTGGGTAAACAGGAAATAACTTTTTTCAGCAGTTGGACAAAGGGTAGTGCAAGACCATGATTTCCAAGAGATGAGTATGAGTATGATGGTTCTCCACTCAGGTACAATTTGATAGGGCTCAGCTAGGTTCAAATACGGTATAAGGCAGGCCTGCAGAGACAGCAAAGCCCCAAAGAAAAACAAATTACTGAACTGCCCCAAGGCCTTAGTGGATGGACGGGCTGCAAAGACTCAGGATAACACTACCTAACACCTTGCGTTAGGATTGAGAGATGAATGGAGGTACTGAAGGTTTAGCAAGATTAAAGGATGTTGGGAGTTCAAGCCTGCCCAGGATGCAAAGACCTATTTAGTATGCTAATGGCATCCCAGATATCAGACACCCAGCTGAGGAAGACCATGTCCTAGCAAAGCCTATTCTAAACCAGTTGCAACAAAGCCTAAAATTAACCTGTGATGAGATATAAAGGGAGACAGGCTTTGGAGATTAAATTCCATCATCGCAAAAGGACTTAGGAAACACCTTAGGCCTTTGACAGAGCCTCCCAATTAAAGCATAAGACAATGTCTACATGAGTTCAAGGGATTCTAAACTCATACAGCAACAGAATTGCCTACAACTAAAATATCAATACTCTTTAGAAGGAGATAACAGATTCCAGAATCACTACATAATTTCACTCATATAATGTCCACTATATAATCAAAACTTACTAGACATGGGCTGGGCATGGTGGCACCTGACTATAATCCCAGCACTCTGAAAGAGACAGAAGGACTGCAAGTTCAAGCCCAGCCTGTGCAACTAGCATGACCTTGTCTCAAAATATAAGATATAAAAGGACAAGAAGGCTAAGACACGAAGATCAAAGCTCAAACCCAGCCTGGGCAAGTTAGTGACTCAGCATGAACTTGTCCCAAAGTAAAAGGCCCTGTGTTCCATCTCTAGTACCACCAAACAAAAACCAAGCAAACAAACAAAAAAGAAATGATAGTTCTAGAACTAAAAGTAAAATAACTGGCATGAAAAAGAAAAATCCAAAAAACTAAAAAGAAAATTTAAAATCCAGTAGACTGGAGATAACAAAATGTCAAGTACCTGAAGATAGATCAATAGATTTTTCTAACCTAACAAATCAAAAAAAGACTGAAAAAAAATTAACTGTTTCAGGAACCTGTGGAACAATATAAAATTATAAATAAAGTCAGCTGTGGTGGTACCCATCTATAATCCTACTAGGGATCCTGAGGCAGGAATTTGAGGCCAGCATGAACTACACAGGGAGATCCTATCTCAAAAAAAAGGAAAAAAAGGGAGCTATACATGGAGTAACCAAAAATACAGCAAATATTTAAAATTTTTTAAAAAACTTACTACAAAGAACAAGACGGTGGAACAGTAAGTAGCAGAGTTAACAGTCTCCCTGAGAGATACCATCCAGATGCTGGAATATAGCAACATGGGGAAGACAAGAAGGAAGGAAGTGGGCCCTCTGGACCCAGAAAGAATCTAAAGCGAGAACTGAAGGCCACAGAAAGAGTAAAAAGAAACACTTAAACAAAGAAGGTGGTAGCTGGTGGCACTCTGTCCGGAGCCAGACCCACTGTGTGGAACCCAGGGACGCATGATCAAGGTGCCACAGCAGCAGCAACCCCAGAGGACTCTACTGAGAGAGGCAGCATTGGAGGAGAGTGGCAGTGGACAGGGGGAGCAAACCTGGAGAACTGAACTGGCTGACAGTGAGTGTACAGAGGTCTTCACCCTCCCGCGCGAGAAAGAGATTGGCTGGGAGACATTTTGGAGTTGGGCTAAGGGACTCCTAGCTGGGCACAGTCCCATGGAGGTTGCTCAGGCTGAGCCCTGCCCCCTACAAGCACCCTGGGGGCCACCTCAGAGGGTCCCTGCAGGTGACCGGCTCGGTCTGGAGACAGCGGCTCTGGGCACGCTCCAGGGGTGGTGGTGGAGAGTCCACGGGTGACCGGTCCAGGTTCGTGGGTGACGGCCCCGCCCCTGCCACACTGTACCAGCCATCAGAGAGCCAAGGTGGGCTGGGGAAAGGCAGTGGATAGCGCTGTAACAGCGCCCCCAGTGGCAACTGTCAGATATCCATAATCAGCACTGGCTAGAAGAACCAGTCTCACTTCAGAGAAATTGTGACCAATGTGAGGAGTGCCTGGGTCCCCAGTACCTATTTGCCCAGAAGAACCCAGGAATATGTCAAGACGAAGATGCAAAAGGCAGTCTCTGGCCTCCAATCCAAACAGAGCAAGTCCAGGAGATGCAAATGCAGAAGAGATTGGGAGTTACACAACTGAAGTTTCTGAGGTGATGGCAACTGAAGTAAAGAAACAACTACAAGAGGCTATAAAAGAAATTAGAACAGAAATATTAACTCAACTAAAAGAAGAAATGAAAAACATAATAAAAGAGCTGCTAGGCAACTCTAAAGGAGACACAGATGAAAAAATGGAGCATAGGAAAACAAGGGAAACCTTAAATGAACAATAAAAAAAAAGATTTAGAATACATGAAACAGATTCAAAGAGATAACTAGGAAATCAAAAACTCCAATGAAAGTTGGCAAAACCACTTGAAAGAAACTAAAGATAGACTTTCAAACCTTGAAGACATGTTTGCAGCTTGTGATCGTGAAAGGAAAGATCTCTTAAAAATAACAAGAAACCTGGAAGTAACAATACAACGGCTGCAAGACAACCCAAAGAAACATAACTTAAGAATAAAAGGTGTTCCGGCCTGAGCTACATAGTGCAACCCTGCCTCAAAAAACCAGGGCCAGGAGTTTGGCTCAGTGCCTTAAGCGCCTGCCCTGGCAGGCGCGAGGTTGTGAGTTCAATCCCCGGTGCTGCAAAAAAAAAAAAAAGAATAAAAGGTGTGAGTGAAAAAGCAGGGGTCAGTACAAATGAAATTAAAAGCCTATTTACAGAAATAATTTTAGAAAACTTCCCAAGCATGGGAAAAGGAAGTGACTTTCAGATAAGTGAAGCATATAGAACTCCAGGTAACCATAACCAAAATAAATCTACACCCAGACATGTAATAATCAAGATCCCAGAAATTCAACACAAGAACAGAATATTAAAAGCTATGAGAGAAAAGAAACAGATCACCTACAAAGGAAAACCCATCAGAATCACAACAGACTTCTCAACACAAACCATCAGATTAAGAAGAGCTTGAAGTGAAGTATCTCAAGCCCAGTTAATACTCTTATGATTGGATCAATTTTACATGTCTATATCTGTTAATCTAAACAACCCCTTTGAAGGTAAACGATATGCAATATTACAACCATTGTTAAATTCCAATCATCTCACTTTATAAACCTATAACGTTATTGTATTGGATTTGTTGCTGTTGTTGTTTGTTTCTCTTTTGCTTTTTGTTTTTCTTTTCTGTGTCCATTTTCTCTTAAATAAAAAAAAAAATCTTATTATAGTAAAAGATATATTGCCAGGTGTGATGGCACACCCCTGTAATCCCAGCACTCCAGAGATTGAGGCCAGAGGATCTGCAAGTTGAAAGCCAGCCTAGACTACATAGTAAGTTTGAGCCTGTCCTGTATAACGCAGAAAGACCCTGTCTCAAAAAAAATAAAAATAAAATAAAAAAGGCATCACCATTAGTCCCTCTCAAAATATTCCCCTCACTCCAAACACACTTATTCCATTGTTCTTGCCACCTTCTAAAAGCAGTTCTGGAAATCCTCTTTCATGTCTTTGTAAGATATGATCAAAATATGGCGACTGTTTCTGCCAAGTACTAGCCAGTAAAAAGGCAGGTTCAGAAAACATGGTGCAAGGGGCCAGGGATATAGCTCAGCAGCATAAGCTCCTGCCTAGCAAGTGCAAGGTCCTGAGTTCAATCCCCGGTACCAAAAAATAAATTAAAAAAAAAAACCTTAAAACAGAAAACATGGTGCATCCTCGATCACTTTATTTATCAGATCTAGCATTATGCATCCTCTGGCTGTTCTCCAAAATTGAAATGACAGAAAAGTAAATGTATTTCACAAATTCACAACATTGATGCAACCATAACAGTCCAACTAAAGACACACCAAAAGAACTTTCATTTCTGCTTCAGAAAGTAGCAACAACAAGGGGATAAGTGTCTTTGAATCGAGGTGGAGTATTTTCAGGGCGATAAATGGCAACGTCTTTTACTGTAATAAATATTTTATTTAAACACACACCATATTTTCTATCACACTTCATATTAGGTGCAGAAAAAACTACTTGATCAAAGTCACAGAAGTCTTTGTTTCATTTTTAAGACAAGATTTCACTATGTAGTTTAGGCTAACCTTGAACTCACTATGGAGCCCAGGCTGGCCTCGAACTCATGGTAATTCTCTTGGGATTACATGCGCCACCACATCTGGCATCCACGGAGGTCTTACAGTAAGAAATGACATCCACCCAGCACTCGGGAGGCTGAGGTAGGCGGAGTGTTGTGAGTTCGAGGCCGGCTTGGGCTACAACGCGAGCGCAAGGCCGCCTGAGCTACATAGTGCGACCCTGCCTCAAAAAACCAGGGCCGGGAGTTTGGCTCAGTGCCTTAAGCGCCTGCCCTGGCAGGCGCGAGGTTGTGAGTTCAATCCCCGGTGCCGCAAAACAAAAAAAAAAAAAGAAATGACATCCAAATTTCGTTCCCTAACATACTATTACCTGAACATAACAAACTCACGACTTAAGTTTGAATACATCCCAAAAGTACATGCGTAAGAAAACTACTAGATTTAAAAATTAAATCATTTTAAAACAACCAAAATAAAACCAATACTTCTCAACACAGTTAGGGTTCATTATCACTAGAAGATGAACAACACTACAACAAAATCTTAAATTTCAGTTTTAAAATATAAAGCTGTAATAACAAAAATACTGATTTTTGAATTGGTAAAGATTGAGAGCAGCAACAGAAAAGCATAAATGAATATTTACCTCAAAAAGAAAAGTACAAAATAAAGAAGTTCATACCTCAAAATTTTCACTAACTTCTTGCATCATTTTTAACTTTGTTTCATCAGCTGTAAATCACAAAACAAACCATCAGGTAACTGAAATTATGTTAAGGATGGCCCTAAAATTCCTGGTTTAATAATTTAAGAGAAGCAATCAGATCTTATCAGTTTGACTGTCACAGCCCAATTCAAGGCAATAGCTAGTTCCCTACAACCAGACACACACATCATACTCCAACATACATGTGCATGCACAGACAAAGATACACAGACACACAGACTCACTCACTCATGCCTTTTTGGGACTCCAGCCAGAATTGCTCATCACTTTGCTTCTCCATGAGGTAGCAAGAGAAAAAAACAGGAATTTTTTTTTCCCCTCAGTTTTTTTTTCCAACAGGGTCTTGCTTTGTAGTACAGGCTGGCCTTGAGCTCACTATGTAGCCCAGGCTGGCCTCAAACTTGTAGCAATACTCCTTTCAGCCTCCCAGGTGCTAAGATTACAGGGGTGCACCACCATGCCTGGCTTAAAACAGGGATTCAGAGGCTAGAGGTATAGCTCAGCAGCACAGTGCCTGCTTGGCAAGGGCAAGGTCCTGAGTTCAATTCCCAATACCAAAAAACCCAGGGATTTAAAAAGCTTATGTTAAAAAAAAAAAAAAAAAAACCTTATGTTGTCATTTATCTCGATGTACACGTCATTTAAACAGAGTCATGTTAATGCATCTCTTAATGACAAAAGGATCAACTCACGTGTATTTACATCTGTGAGAGCTGCCACAAACTGAAGGTATTTTTTCATAAGAGTGGTTTGGTCAACCACTGTGGCCCCTTGTGTTGCAACAAATGCCATTTTTCTTTTGAGCCGGTTTCTTTCTCAAAAGAAAAATACCAGGTCCATGAGTTCATCCAGCCTATGAAAAGAAATACAGGGTTAGCCAATTTATCAAGCTCATGAACTCTCAACTTGTACAAAAACCTTACCTAAAAGTCTGTACTAATTTAAAAACTTCCACATTAATCCAGAATAAAAGTATTCTACTTTTATGAATATAAAATTTACCCAAATCTATTTTTCCTGAACATGATTTTCAGACAGAGTTTTTCTTTCCTACCATATTTCTTTGTTTTCCTGATCCATGGATTGGCAAACATTTTTCTGTAAAGAGCCAGACAGTAAATATTTTAGTCTTTGTGGCCATGCAGCTTTTGTCACAACTACATGGCTCTGTTGTAGCCAGCAAAGAGTCACAGACAACACACAAATGAATGAGCACAGCTGTGTTTCAATAAAACCTTATTTTTGGATACTGAAATTTGAACTTCATATAATTCTCATTGATCATAAAATACTCTTTGACATATTTTCCCCAACCACTTAAAAAATACAAGTCATTCTTGGGGCTGGGAGTGTAACTCAGTGGTTAGGCATGCAAGAGGTCCTGGGTTTGATCCCAAGCATCAAAAAATAAATAAAAATAACTATTCTTAGTTCACGGATTGTGTAAAAACAACAAGCAGTAGGCTGGATTTGATCTGCTAACAGCTTATCAACTCTTCCCCTAGGCGACTAGTTCTCAAACTGGTGTACAACAAAATCATCAGAAGCCAAGGGTGGTCTCTAAACATTATCCTAGCGACCATGACGGCCCCAGGAAGCTGTACGTTTTGTTTGCAGCTGAGGCACACCAGGCACTCAAACAGTGCTTTTTCGATACACCTTAAAAGTATCTCTGTGAGTTGAAAACAAGTTGTTAGAGAACTGCTGCTCTAAGTTTATGCATAGACAGAAACTTGGTTTCTGTTCTAAGAGGCGGCACAAAAGCATTCACAGAACCTGGTAAAATCGCTTTTACCCCTCCTCTTTCCATAACTTCATTCCGTATTAAAAGGTGGTTCTAGGGCTTGGTTTCTTTCTTTAACCCCTTTGCAGGTCTTTCAACATATACTCCCTTGCAACTGCCGCTGAGGCTAGGGGCCCTCAGAGACACCAAAAACAGTTCCCCAAGATGCCCGCGGATGCTGAAGAATAGAGGACTTCCAGAAGCCACCACCCTCGGGGTCAGAAGTCACTAAGGGCACCTAGGGGAGGGCACCGACTCCCTCCTCCAGATACCTAGGACCCCACAGCCCTGTCCCCGTCTCCAGGGTCCCAAGACTCAGGGTCATGGTTTCTCCCTAAGAATCCCCCTAGTCCTGCCCAAACTTTTTAAAAGTCTCGATTCCTTTCTTCTTCTTTTTTCTAACGTTAGATGTTGACTCTGCCAATTCCCGGGACCCCCGAGAGAAGCCAGGCTCCGCTTCCCAGTGTGTCCAACGAGGGGAAACGTCTCGTCCCTCTTGGCGATGGGAAAGCCGCTAGGAGCCTAGAGAGGCGACCAGTGCCACCACGTCCGGCCAGGTGGTGAGGCGAGGACCGGCACCCAGTCGAAGCCCAGGGCCAACGGCTCCGCCCCGACTGCGCCGAGCCTGGCTTGAGGCAGCACCCCCCGACCCGAGAGGGCGCTGTCGTCGCCGCTACCGTACCTTCGCTCTCCACGTCCGGCCCAACGAGCCAGGTGCCTGCATGGAGACCGAGAGGTGCCGGGCTAGCCGAGAGACATCTCTTGGGAATACAACCTCAACCCCTCCCCCGAGCTCTCCGGCCCCAAACGGCCCCGGGTTCCCTCCCTTTGTCGCCGTCCCGGGATACTCCGCGACCGACCGCCCCCTAGGCCGCGCTACGGAGAGCGCCGAGGGCCAATCCCCGCACCGATAACGCAGCGCCTCTGGTCACCTGCTCCAGAAATCGACCAGAAGCGATGGAGGCCTGAGAGTCGCCTCAACCTTCGCCGCCTAAGGTGGGCTCCGGCGAGGGCCTGCAGGGCACAACCCCGCCTGGAGCCCCAGCCGCGTCACACAGGACTCCCCAGGCCCAAGCATTTCGCGCACTTCAAGGGGGCCGCACGTCCGCGCGTGCTTACCCAGACCTCGGCGGCCGGCCTCCCGCAGTCAGGCCCGCGCCCCCGACGAAGCCCTCACCGCCGCCGCCGCTCGCTCGGTCTCGCTCAGTCCCGCCTCCGCTTAAAGCGGCCGCGTCCGCCCACGGAGAACTAGGCCCCAGCGCACCGCCCCTAAGTGGGAGAGGCCTGGGCGGGTGGCTGGGCTAAGCGGGGAAGGGGAGGAGGCGGGATCTCTGAAGCCTGAGGCGGGGAGAGGGGTGGCGGGGAGAGGGGCGGCGGAGCCAGCAAGTAAAGAGTTTCCCTGCGTCTCTGGGGTCCCTAAAGCTCCTTGCAGAGGCCAGGCTGGGGTGTGCACCGGACTGCACGAGTGGGCAAGGGTGGCCCCAGTGGAGTTCACGCTGCGCTGCTTGTGGCCGGCAGAGCGGCGTTCCATCAGCCTCTCTCCCTTCCTGGGTTCCTTCTTAAGGAACCAAAGAAGGAGAAGTAAGGAGGGACTTTAGGAAGAAATACACCGAGACCCTCTTAGCAAAGAAAGCATGGTATACTGCACGCAGTTGCCTGGCAGCAGAAAGGCCCATTTGTCCTCCAGCTGCATCGCTTTGAGGATGGACCACCAAATTCGGCTTTTGGTCCACACCTACCTGGCTGACGGATGCCCTCCACCCAGGGCAAAACAGGAGACACAGAGGCTTTGGGCCAGTCCACAGCAATGAAGAAACAGAGTAGTGGGGAGGAACAATCTGATGGCCAAGAGGTGCCTTAAAGGAGAAAGTACTGTCTGGCTGCCCCCTGAGACCCCACTTAGGAGAACTATCCAACACTGAGCATGAGAGAGGTGGAGAGCACTCAAGAGAAATCCTGACAACCACTTCCAGGACCTAGTTTCACCTCCTGCACCTTCCTACCCACCCCCACCTCCACCCTCCTAGGTCACCAAGGACTTACTTTGCGATCCCTTCCCTAACTGATTACGTTTCACACTTCGCAGGAGATGGTTTGCAGGGTTCACAGAAACCCTAGAAGGAAGGACCCTTTCCAAAACATGCTCCTTGACACAAAACAAGCTACACCTGAAATGTAGGGGGTGCAAGTGGATGTTTTTAGCATCGACTATTTCCTTCCTCAGGGAAGAAGCTGATTGTTTTGTAGTAAAATCCTCTGTCCTCCCACCAACACCCCAAAAAAGTAGAAAGTCCAAAGTGGAGAAAGAACTGAAATATCTGAGGGCTAAAAATCGGTGTGCCAACAATTTTATTGCTGTTTGTTTGAGAATTGAACCCAGGGCCTTCACCCCAGCTCCCTACCCCTTAGACAAGGTCTAAGCTACTAAGTACCCCAGGCTGGGTTAGAATTTGTGATCCTCCTGCCGCAGCTTCCCAGAGTGCCAGGATTACAGACCTGTGACACCACACCTGTCTCTGACAGTGTTTAATGTTTGGGGAAGACAGAAAAGTAGTTAGATAAATCCTTTTATCACTAGATGATTCCTGAGGAGTTACCCCAATGCGGAGATGGGGACTTCAGTTCACCCTGACAAGTAAGTTCCTTACTCTTGTCAGAGAAGAATTTTAGTATGTATCAGTGAAAGGCACAGAAGTGTTTATAAGGCCCAGATATGGTGGTGCAGGCTTGTAATCCCAGCACTCTGAGAGGCCAAGGCAGAATTGCATAGTCAAACCTAGTGTGGGCAAGTTAGTGACTCAGTGAGACCCTGTCTCAAAATAAAAAATAAAAAGGGCTGCGGCTGTAGCTCAGTGCAAAAGCCTAGGGTTCAATCCCCAGCACAAAAGAAAAGGCACATGCACACAGTCTCCTGCCCTGCTGGAACCCCTGCTTCCCTTACAGGCTGGATGATATGGCTTGTGTCTAGATGTCCCCCCAAAACCCCATGTAGTTATGGCAGGGCGTGCTTTTCAGAGGTGGCTGTATTGAGTGTGTGGTGCTGAGATCAAGGTGCATGATTAGTAAATAAGCCCACTAATTGGTTTGGCATAGTTTTGGCTAGGATTAAGGGTGAGAGTACTCACCCACTCTAGGGTGGGTAACCTGCAAAAGCACATAAGGGACAGAAAGAGGGCTAACAGCCTCTCTCTGCCCTCTTGCCCTGGACTATATCTCTTCAGTGATGTCCCCTATATATCACAGAACTAGTTGACTGTGTACTAAAACTTCTACTAACGGTGAGCCAAACAAAACTTTTCTCTTTTAACTTTGGGTGTTGGGTATTTTGTCTCAGCAATGAGAAAAGTAACTAAGACAGAATTTGGTACCAGGCATGGGATTGTTGCTGTGACTGTACCTGACCATGTGGTTTAAGACACTTTGGAGCTGGATTGTGGGAAGGGGAAGCATTAGGAAAGGTTTACAGATGCCAGCTGAAAAAGTGGAGCTGGAACACCTTAGGCTATACTTGATGGGAGATTCTGATAAGAGCTCAGAAGACCAAAATGCTGATAGAAATTATGTTGGTAAACACTGGGAAGAAGGACTGCATTGGTTGTTGGACTCCAGACAATGTGTATTATGGCTTGGCAGAAAGTTTATCTTCATCTTGCTCATGTCCAGAGACTTTGCCTTAGACTGAGATTAAGAGCAGTGAACTAATTAATCTTGCAGAAGAAATTTCACGACAGTCTTAATATTGGGCCAGTGGTGTGGCTACTGTTGCGGACTTTTAGCCAGATTTATCTTGCGACTCAAGAGCAAAGAGCCCAGTAAAGTGACTCAAAATGTTGTGAGTTTGGCCAGAAAGGAAGCTCCAGTAAAGTTGTTGCCTATAAAGATGTAACAGAGGAAAAATGGTTATTGAAAAGACTATCAAGAAAAAGTCAAATATTTCAGAAGAAGAAAATGGAAAAGATGGCCTAAGGACAACATGAGAACCAGCAGGACTCCAGCTTTTGCAGCCTCAGAGTTGCAAATATGAAAGACTTTGCTGTGAGAAAACAACCCCAGAGCACCATGTTCCAGAATGGCAGTGGCCTAAAGAATTTGTTCCTCAGGATTGAGTTCAGAATGCTCAACAATCCAGACACTTGACCACTACATCCAAGAGAGCAGGAAGCCTGGCTACTGCTCCAACTGGCATCAGACCCTGGCATCATCCACATGTTGCTAGTTTTAGCTGCATGCAGAATGCAGGAGTTGTGGGGTAAAGAAGGCTTTCACTCAGATTTCAGAAGAAGGCCTGAGAAGCCAGGCAGTTTGCCCCTGAGAGGGCAGTGCATGATGCTGTGAGTCTGAAGCCTAAGGTGCAGTGGAGACCCCAGAGGATTGGAGAAACCAGGAATGTGAATCATCTAAGGAAAACGGCAAGGAAGGAACACAGCCAGTCAGAGAGAAACTATGGGAGCTACAACCACAGGCAGTGCCATAGAGGCAGAGCCACCAAGCCCTTTGGAGTTCACATCTTGGCACAGATTGCCATGGATCCTGGACTGGAATTATGGGACTTAATGTTTTCCCTGCTGAATTTTGGACTTTTTTTTTTTTTTTTTTTTTTTACCGTATCACTTTTCTTATTTTTAAAGGGAATAAAACAAAACAGAACAGAACCAAATAAAACAGAACAATAGTGGATTTCAAAAGCAAGACAGAAGGGTTTCCCCCATAGTTGCTATATTGCATATTGCTAGCCTCTAAATAGATGCTAAGACTACCAGCTTTAGGTCTGCAAAGTCAATCAAACAATACAAGCATTAAATTTTTTTTATATACTTCAGTAGTTATCATCTCAGCCTGTGCTCCTCTGAATCAGCTTACAGTGTGGGGGGTGAGCTGTTCTTGTCTCCCAGCCCACATGCTATCTGGCTCATGGGAGGGGGTTGGCTTCTTGGTCCTCCTTCCAGCCCACAACTCTTTTGGACTTACTTTTATTCTATTTCCTTGCATTCACCCTATTTGTACCTTTCAGTATACAAATGTCTATCTTGTGCCACTGGATGTTGGAAGTGTTTAACTTTCTTTTCATTTGTACAGGGGCCTGCAGCTAAGAGTTTGCCTTAAATCTCAGAAAAGATTTTGGACTTGGACTTTTCAGCACTGCTGAAAATGTTAAGACTTTGGCAACTATTAGAGATGAACTATATGCCTTTTGCATAAAGGGATGTGCAAGAGTGTTGAGGGGGGCAGGAGAAGAATGCTATTGTTTGTGTCTAGATGTCCCCTAAAGCCTCATGCATTCATGGTGTGCAGGTTTTCATAGGTGGCTATGTCTAGAGTGTGTGGTGCTGGAATCAAGCCTGTGTGATTAGTAAATCAGTCCACTGATTGGTTTGGCATAGTTCTGGCTAGGATTCAGGGTGTGAGTTCTACAACTACCCTAGGGTAGGTAGCCTGCAAAATAAAAGTATAAGGAACAGAAAGAGGGCTAATGGCCTCTTTCTGTCCACTTGCCCCGTACTATTTCTTCTCAGTGATGCACTTCTGCCATGAAGCCAGCCAACTATGGACTGAAACATCTACAAACTGTGAGCCAAATGAAACTTTTCTCAAAAAAAAATTTTTTTTTCCTCCTTTGAGTTTTGGGTATTTCGTCTCAGCAATGAGAAAAGTAACTAAGACACTGGACTTCCAGGAGGCTGACCTTATGACTTCCATCCCTGCAAACAACTTCCCACTGTGATGAATCCTTGTAAGATCTCTTGGTGACTAGGTATCCTGAAGTCTAACTTAGAGTTCAGCTGCCTTGACAGAACTGAGGTCCAAGCCCGGAACCATATAAATTCAAAAGTGGCTCTCCCTGAATTCCATCTTGACCTCTGAAAGCTGCCATAGGATTTAACCACCAAAGCTAAATCCCAGGAGCTGATCTGAGATCATTGTTACCTGCTCAGTAGTCTCCAGTCCCAAAGTTACACATTTCCAGCAGAGGATAATGAAGATTTGTGATAGGAATATAATCCTATTACCAAAGGTGATGAGTGAGACAGAGGGGACATGCTTGGCTCTCTCATTTTTCCCCTGCTGGCTGGAGGGAGGCTGTGTCTTGGCCAGCAGCTATCTACCTCCTTGCTTCCCCTTGCTCTCCCTTTTACCTTTCTTCCACAGCTATCTAGCAAGGTCTTCTCTGGCTATTAAACCACTCATCTCCACTCCAACATGAGTGCAAGGAGGCAGTGTGGTTCCCCTTTTGCTACTCCCAGCACTTCAGTTGATACTGTTGCATTTTGAGAACAGAGAACATCCCAGAGTAGCTAAAATCAGAAAGGGAGCAATGTGGGCCTCTTATTTACAGCAAGCCTTCCAGAAGAGTCCCTGGTTTTACAGGTCACACTCCCTGAAACAAGTCTACAAACTGCTACATAAGTAGCACTTCTGGATTTTAGCCTAGGGGAGGCTGCTTGCTGTGTACTTACCCCCTGTGCTGTAGCGCGGACCTTGTTACAAATCGCCTTGGTGTGCTTGTAAGCCTGCTTGTGATTTATTTTTTGGTGGTGAGCACTCCAAAAGTCCTTAAATGTAATTGGGATTTTTATCTTGAGTAATGTAGACAGAACAGTCTTTTCCAAAGAAAAACAAAAACAAAAACAACTCTGTTAATACCAGAGTTTCAGAGACCAACAGCCAATGAAGACTATGTGGTGGAGTCCTCCAACCTATGGTGTTCAGCACAAACCAGTGTAGATGGTGACAGCCAGCAGTGGCACTAATCAACAGCTGTCTGTGTCAACTGTTGGTGTCCAGCATTACCTGGTGTCATCTGATGACTGCTCGCAGATATATACTTTGCCCATTCATGATTTCCATCTGAACTGAGCAAAAGTACCCTAGGCTGATTTGCAACAGACAGTGTAAGTTGCTTCAGAAAGAATTTTTTTTTTAAATCAAGAATTGACATCAGAGGTCTGAATTTTCCACTATCCCCCTAAAATTTAATGAACCCATTAATTAGCCAGGTGAATGAAGTTTTATCACCCACAGCCTGTTACTGTGTCTCAGGCCCTTTCCTCTGATGTTCTGGATGTTTGGACCCAGGTGTCCCCCAGTAAGACTACCTTCGGTGTCTGTTTTGATTGGTGTTCACTTCAGGAAGTGATAGGATGTCCCATTTGTGAATCACTGTGGGGGTCACATAAGATGTCAACAAAAACAGACAAAGGGGCCAGCATATATCAGGTGGGAGGCATTTAGGAATGGTAATCCAAATGGGCTAACTTTTTTTTTTTTTTTTTCTCTTTATGATACCAGGGATTGAACCCCTGGTCTTTTTACTGAGCTATTTACTCAACTGTTATTTTGAGGAAGGGTCTCAGTAGGCCGCTAAGTTGCCAAAGCTGGGTTCAAATTTGTGATTGTCCTGTCTCAGCCTCTCAAAGTTCTGGGATCACCATGCCCCACTGCACTTTTTAACACTGTCTAAAGGGGCTTGCTCAAATCTGCTCCCCCATCCCCATTTCCATGAGGCAGCAGGTGTGGTGGAGCCCATCTCCAGGGAGCCCACAGCTGTCCCAGAGGCAGATCCCATGGACTTCAATATCTTGATGCAATGGGTCATGTAATTATGATCCACTGTGCCTGCCAGGTACAGGCGAGACCAGTTCCCAGTCCACAAAGGCCCAGGTTGGCTTCTGAAGAGAAACTCACTCTATGCTGTAAGGGCAGCTGGAGGTATTTGCTTTGGCCAAGGAGCAGGATCACTGAGACAAAGGAGAAGTGCTTGACTCTTACTTCTCCCTGCCCAGCTGGAGAGGAGGGTGACTTGGCCAGCTGGTGTCTGCTCCTCCCCCTTACACTCCAAGAGACCTGTACAGTTTGTTTCAACATCCTTCTTGTCTATCAAACCATCATTCCCCGCTCCAACGTGAGTTCAGCGGGTCAGTGTGGTGCTCTTCCCTCACGTCTGCCATTTCAGAAGATACTGTTGCATTTTTGAAGAATGGAGAGGGCCCCCTGGGTGTCTAAGATCAGAAAGGGAGGGATCTGGGCCCCTTATTTATATACTCAACAGTCCCAGCAAGCCTTCCAGAAGATTTCCTAGTTTCTGTTTTCATCAAAACAGATCTGCAAGTTGATACATAAGGTAGCACTTCTCCAGGAACTTGTGGGTTTCAGCCTCAGAGACTTAAAACCTGTGTTCTGATCCCCTGTGCTGCAGCACAGGCCTTGGTTACACTGAAGAATCACAGTCCTGGAGACTCCAGCAGTGTGGACTAAGCACACAGCCATTGGTTTTTAAAGAATCAGGAGCAAGCACTTAGGGACCAGAGATGTGATTGGCATCGGACGGTGATAGCAGTGATCAGCAACTGTGTCAACTATTGGCATCTGGCATTACCTGGTTGTCATCTGGTGACATAAGGACTGCTAGCAGAGATGCGTTTTGTCCATTCACTAGGTTGACTGGCAACATAATCATTCCTTATCCTGGCCCTTTGGCACACTGTAGGAACTAGATGTTTGTTGAATGAAAAGCTGCGACTTTAAGATCTGGACAGACCTGGAAAGGCCCAGGCGTCCTGCACGCGGCTTTGCGGCCCTGCACGCGCCTCTGGGGACGCTGAGTCACAGCGCGCGGGCACGGACCTTGTGGGGGGAACAGCTACCGGCAAGGGGCGTGGGTGGGGGAAGGCAGGGAGGCGACGCAGATCAGAGAAAGGGAGAGACGCGGGGAGGGGGCGCGGCACAGCAGACCGGCTGATCTGGAAGGGGTCGCGCGGCAGGCTGTGGGCAGCGGTGACGCGCAGCGACACGGTGTCCCCTGGCGGGGACGAGCGAACAAGCGAGCGCGGCGCCCGCACCTCCTCGCACAGCCCGCGCGCACGCCGGGGGAGAGCAGCCTCGGAGCTCAAGCCCCGCGCTTCTGCTTCGCGCACCTTCCTCGATGGCCCTGGCCGTGCGCGCTCGCTTAGGCCGCATCCTCTGGCTTGCCTGCCTCCTGCCCTTAGCCCCGGCGAGGGTGGCTGCAGGTAAGGCGACCCGGCTACCCAGAGCTCGCTCGGTCCTCCTCCCCTCCCGATGCTTCTGCGGAGCCCTGGAGAAAATGGGAGGCCAGCGGGGCGCAGCGATGCCGTTTCTTCTGTCCCTTCTCCCTTTTGTTGTTTATCCCCTCTCCCCAGAAGTTTCTCCATTACCTGAGGGTCTCCGTCGCCCTCCTCTGTGCCTGCTTCCTTTCTCCTCCCCGGTCGGTGCTGCCCTGAGAAGTGCATGGGGTGGCGGGGGCATCCCTCCAGATGCCTGGGGACCTGGCACCCGCTGGACGACGAAAAGGAGAGGCCGGGGTGAGGCACAGCTCAGCTGGGAACACAGATTGCCCTCGGGGCAGCTTTTCTGCCTTAAAATGTCCCCTTATCTAGGGAGGTTTCCATTCTGCTAGTGCTGGCTTCGGGGAGGGGGCGGGGTGCGATTTAGAGCCAAGAAGGCCAGTCTGCCATTTCCTCTCTGCAAGTCATTTCCAAAATGGACTCGAATGGACAGGTTCTTTGGGGCCTCACACTGCACACACCTTCCCACCACCGGAAGGCTGGCACCAACCTTTCCAACACATTTTGGGAATAATAAAAACAGCCAGATTAGAAGTTGTCAGGGACTGGTGGGATGGGGATAAACAGTACTCAACATTTTTCATTATTCACATAATAATCTGCCTCTCAAAAACTGGTAAGGAAAGGAAAGGATCCGATGGAAACTGGCGAAAGAAAAGCCACAAGGAAAACTAAAAACCTGCATTGTAGGAATGAATTAGGAGAATTTTGTGGGAATTGTGCTTGGGCAGGATCCCCCTAGAAATTTCATATAGTCTATTAGGGCTACATACATTAGAAATTAGCAACGTGTTCTAAATTGTAAAAAAAAAAAAAAAAAAAAAAAAGGAAATCATGGGTGGTTGCCTGCCAGTGGACTGCACCCTTGATACTGTCAAAATTACAGTGATGGAGACTGGGTTGGGAAACATACCTTCTCTCAAACTCATAGGAAGAATACAGATACAAAAAGCCTTTTCTACCCTTCCTGGGGTCAAGGTCATTCTGCATGAATTTATCCTGTGTTCTGTAAGTCAGAAGGCCAGGCCCTAGGTTGTTTATTAATTCTAGGCTGTGTTATCTACATGTCAGGGGTCTCTTTGGCAAGGTTTTGGACTGTGTATGCTATGTGAAAGGGCTGACGTAGCCATTTTCTAGAATGTTCAAGACTCCCACATGCTGTGTAGTGGAAAAGGTTTCTTGCTCTTGAGTGGAAACCCTGGGGACCTGGTAGGTGTTTTTTCCAGGGCAGGCTTTGGGGACAGTTGTCCCTTCCTCTTTGCTTTGGCTCCTTTAGCTCTGGATCACTTAGAGTCACCTGTGGAGTCCCTCCAACTCATTCCTTGGTGGCATTGTACTACTAGGCTGAGTTACCAGGGCTCTCACGCCTAGAAAGATGAAGTTGAATGGGTTCAACAGCAGGCCCTGGCTTGATTCCTTCAGCTGCTCTTGGCAAGACCTTTGTGGTCCATTTCAGCCCTGATGCCCTGGACAATTCCAGAAGCCCTGGGGGAGAAAAAAGGGTGGCATCCCCTATGGCAGTGGTGACAAGCCTGGACCCTATGGCCGGTGTGCTGCAGTGGGCTGTTAGTATCACTGACAGCTCTAAAAGCCTTGCTACCACTGCCCTAGGGGCTCTGAGACACCTGTTTTTCCAAATCCAACCTAAGCAAAATGACCTTGCAGCCTCCTTGTAGCAGGCTAACCAGGGAGGCTCCCATGAGCTGGGCCAGGATTTGTGTATCTGCAGCAGCCGTAGCCCCTCCCTGCCCCCATCTTTTTCTTCTCCCAGCCCCAGACGGCTGCCCCCTCCTGATTCCATTCCCTTGGCAACGGATCTGCGTGGTGCTGACATGCGCCCATCTCACTGCAGATGCTGGATGGCCATTAGCATGCTGCCGAATGTCCCTGGCACTTGTCAGCCTCACTCTGGCCCACACTTCTTGACTGGGGGAGGGGCAGAGGATGAAGGAACAGAGTGAGAAGGGACGAGGTAGCCTCTCATCCAAGCACCGCTCTGCGCAGCCTAGGCAGACACTGCCTCCCAGCCAAAGGGATAAAGAATGGAGCTCAGTCCTGGGGGTACAGATTGTGGCGTAAATCTGCATGGCAGCAGTGGCTTATGTGGACCCTGGGTCCCCTGTGTAATATACACACTGCTGTATTAGCTTGGTATAGTTTCCACCACAGTACCTGAAATTCTGTCTTTGGGGTTAATGCAGGTCCCTTTTTCAGTACCAGCATTTCCTTGGAAGTGACCAGCTCTTGGCATCTTGACTCAAATGGCTTTATAACTCAAGACCTGACCCTGAAGGAAAGGGATTAAGAACAGGAAAGGTAGGGCATGGGCAAGAGGAAAGGCTGAAGCTGAAGTCCATAGTGGCAGTAGGTAATATTGCTGGGTGGTGAATGGAACTTTTTTTTTTTTTTTTTGCGGCACCGGGGATTGAACTCGCAAACCTCGCGCCTGCCAAACAGGCACTCAAGCCACTGAGCCAAACTCCTGGCCCTGGATTTTTGAGGCAGGGTCACACTATGTAACTCAGGCCGGCCTTGCACTCGCGTTGTAGCCCAGGCCAGCCTCGAACTCACAAGTGCTGGGATTAAAGGCGTGCGCCACCACGCCCGGCTTGAATGGGACATATTTGAGGACAAATATACCTCCTAGTTTTGCTGAGTCCACCATGTTCTACATTTCTGGGTTTCCCCAGCTCCTGTGGAACTGGGGCACACAGCGGGGACTCAGTAGCTCCTGGGTAAATAGTCTCTTGAGCCAGCACCCTGTGGCTGGTCCCTGTGCCATACCCTGCCCTCCAGGTTTCACTCAGAGGCAGCAGTGCTGAACACCCACTGTGTGCCAGGCACTTTGCTATATACACAGAGGAGCTGGAAATGACCCCAGTCTTCAGTGAGTTCAAAGAGCACCAGGGGAGAAGAGGAAACCTTCATTCAGGATGACACTGTGACAGCACTGTATTGTCAGGAGAGCTCTGAGGGGTGAGGGTACAGGGAACACTTCCTGGAAGGTGCTACATCCATGGACACAAAAGGTAAGTGGCTGGCTAGAGCATGGACATTCCAAAATGTGAACCTGGCCCCCCACACTAAGGCTGGTCCATTAGCAGACTGACTGTATAAGATGCGCACTGAGGGGGTGGCACTGGAGGCAGGGGCCATGATGGAACAGCAATTCAGACAGCTGTGTGCTGGCCTTAAGCAATGGAGTAAGTGGTGGTAGAGAGGAAGGGAGCACGCCCAGATGGGATGACTGAGCCCCACGCCCATACTAGGGACTGAACTCAGTGTCTTCCTGCCAGCCTTTTCCTTTTTTTTTTAAATTTTTTGAGATAGGTTCTCACGCACACTAATTACTCAGGCTCAGTTCAAACTAGTAATCCTTCTGCCTCAGCCTTCCAGAGTTCTGGGGTTATACATCCATACCACCATGTTCTGCTGGGGATTGATTCTTGGGGCAGATGCACCACAACACAGTATGAGAGGAAAGAAGAAATTCAGAGGGTTAGGCTAGCGTTGGCTTATAAGGTGCTCAAGCATAGAAATTGTCTGAGAATAAACTCTCACCACAAGTGGCTGTGAAACACTTGGAATGTGGCCAGTGTGATCAAGAAACTGAATTCTTAGTTTTACTTAAATTTAAGCAATCAAATTTTTTTTTTGGGATTGAACTCACAGCTTCACTTGCCAGACAGGCGCTTAAGCTGCTGAGCCAAACTCCCGGCCCTAGTTTTTAGAGGCAGGGTCACACTATGTAGCTCAGGCCAGGCTTGCGCTCACGTTGTGGCCCAAGTGGGTAAGCAATCAAATTTGAGTGATTTGAATTTAGTTACATAGTTAGTACCCACAGTATTGCCCAGTGAAGGCCCTAGAGCCCAAGCAGTAGTTCTGTCTCTGGCTCTATCAGCATAAGTTTGGGGTGGGGGGTAGATGAGTTTGTGTGAAGTGGGCGGGCTGGGGCTTGCAGCCTTCCCACTCTTCCTTCTGCCCAGGTCATGCAGTCTCCTCCTGGGTCCTGGATACTCTCTGACATCATGCCCTGCAGAAATCTCACCTGCAGAAAGAACCAAATGAAAAGAACAGTGCTATACGTACGCCTGCGCAGGGTGTGGTTGGCAAGTGTGAGGGCTATGCGCATCAGATAATACCTGCTTGAGGAATTAGCATGCAAATATTGGAATTGTTGTTAGTGCAATCGCACTTATGCTTTTGGTGTGTTATCCTGTGAAAATAAAAGAATTCAAAATTGTGTGCAGTGTGTGATATGACTATGGGAAAATTTTCTATGCATGAAAAGATGACAAAAATATGACAACAGTTGTTGTCTTTGGAAGGTAGGACGGTGGGAAAGTTCTAATGTTCTTTTTTTGTTCCAAATCCATTTTAGTTCTAATATTCTTTATACATATTTATTACTTTTATGATGAAGAAAGCCTGATATTAAAAAATTTTAGTAGCTACACATAGTGGCACATGCCTGTAATTTCAATTCTAGAACTCTGAGAGACTGAGGCAGGAGGATTATGAATTCCAGCCCAGCCTGGGAGCTTAGCAAGACCTTGTTTAAAATACCCAAAAAAAAAAAAAAAAAAAATTTTTTTTAGAAAGCAGGCTGGGGATGTAGCTCAGTGCAAAGACGCTGGGTTCAATCCCCAGCACTGCAAAAAACAAAACAAAACAAACAAACAAAGAAAACCCAGCCACCCACAACCTTACCTGTTTATATAAAATATTATACTGCCTAAAATAATTGAATTGCCAGGTGTGGTGGCACACACCTGTAATCACGGTACTCGGGAGGCTGAGACAGGAAAATCACCATGAGTTTGAGGTCAGCCTGGGTTACTGGCAAGACCCTGTCTCAAAAAAACAAAAAATAAAATAAAATTTTTTAAGAAGTTGAATAATTACTCAGGAAAATGCCCACAATACAGAATTGAAAAAAATGAAATGCATAATTTCACATAAGGGGCATAATTTGAAAAATACACACAGTTCTTCATAGCCATAGGCTCTTCATTCCATAGATTCAACTACGTATGGATCAAAAATACTGAGAAAAAGTTGTATCTGTACTGAACATGTACAGAGTATTTGTTCCTGTCATTATTCCATAAGTATACAGCACAATTACTTAGTCTTTATATTATAGTATGTATTATAAGTAATCTAGAGATGATTTGAAGTATGTGGAGGATGTGGGTAGGTTATATGTAAATTCTATACCAATTTAAATAAGGACTTGAAGGCAGACATGTGGCACACACCTGGAATCCCAGCATGCTGGGAAGCTGAGGGGAGAGGGTCGAAAATTGGAGCCCAACCTGGGCAATTTAGCAATTTAGCAGGACTGTCTCAAAAAAAAAAAAAAAAAAAGATAGGAATGTAGCTCAGTGCTAATACCGCAAAGTAAAGAAAAGAACAAAACAGAATTCATTAATGTTGGTATCCATGGATGGGTCCTTAAACCAGTTCCTGAGGGATGACTTGTACATGGTAGGAGGCGCCCCCAAATGGTAACAATAGCTGTTATTAACTATTTCAATTTTTAATAGCAAAAAAAAATTGGCAGTCCTGGAGGTTCAATCCAGGGCCTTGCAGTGAGCTACATCCTCAGCTCTTCTCTTAAATTTAATTTAATTTAATTTATTTATTTATATTTATTTATTTTTGTGGCACTGGGGATCAAACTCAACCTCACACCGGCCAGGCAGGCACTTAAGCCACTGAGCCAAACTCCCGGCCCTCGTTTTTTGAGACAGGATTGAAGTATGTAGTTCAGGGCAGACTTGTGCTCATGTTGTAGCCCAAGCCAGCCTCAAACTCACAACGCTCCTCCTACCTCAGCCTCCTGAGGCTGGGATTAAAGGCATGCACCACCACGCCTGGCTTGATTTTTAATTTTGAGACACATTCTCACTAAGTTATTAAATTGCCCAGGCTGGGCTTGAACTTGGTATCCTCCTGCCTTAGTGTCCCAGAGTACTGGGATTATAGCAAGGTGCCACCATGCCAAGCAATATTTTATACTTTTCAGATGTTTTACAATTAGTCTTACCTTCACTGTGGTGGAAAGAGGATGTTAAAGCCCCTGCCTGGTCTCTATCCTATGCTCAAGTCCCAGTTCTCTGTAACATATAGAATGATCTCCAGGGTCCCTGGAAGAACTCTGAGATATTTCTGGACAGTTTCCCCAAGGGGCTATCTCAGCTGGAATCACAAAGTTCCAGTGTTGGCCCGGTCGGAATCCTGGAGATGAGCTAGTGAAATATTCTGCTGCCCACTAGGGTGACAGTTACCCACAGGTGGCTACTGAGCACTTGAAATGTGGCTTGTGTGAGAAAGTAGGTTTCTGTTCCTCCTCCCCCTGCCCTCCCCCTCCTCCCCTCCCCTCCCTCTTTGTCGTCCCCCTCCTCTCCCCGCCCTCCTCCTCTTGTTTTCATTTTACTGACAAATTGCCACAGTCAGACTAGGCTTGGGTGCCATTCAGGATGGTGTGAAACTAGAACCTCTCACTTTGCAGCGTTAGAAGCAAGATCAAGAGGGAAGAAGGTTTGTTTCTGGATCAGAGGAGACCTTCCCAAATCTTGTTCTGCCACTGTCAAGGCCTTTCAGCTCTAACAGGCTTGATTCTAAGGGAAATACATCTTATTTTAAAATCTTACCTGTAGCCCGGTAGGGTGGTACATACCTGTAATCCCAGCACTCTGAGAGGATGAAACAGGAAGATCTCAATGTCAAATTCAACCAGAGTGACTTATCAAGACCTTATCTCAACATTTGAGAAAAGAAGAAAGGAATGGAGATGTCGCTCCGTGTAATCCCCAGCACTGGAAAAAAAATCTTACCTTATTTGTTTGATAAAATATTATGTAGTTGTCTAAAATAGTTGAAGAATAATGACTCGGCACTAGCCATGTGTTTTACTCAGCTTCATCTTTCAAATTTGAATTCTGCTCAGCATAAGTCTAGTCCAAATGAAAGTGATGAGGGGTATTTCTTGGCAGAGGTTGTTCTACAGGGTCAGACACTGTGGCCCCTTCAATGACAAACGCAAGCCATCATTGTCCAGGTGTAGCCTGCTCAGGTCAGACTGAGCCATTCCATATGCTCAGTAAGGCTTTGGTTGTCTGGTGAGGAAAGAAACTAACTTGGAAACACCTGTAAAAAAGCCTGTGATTTGGAGGCAATCGGGCTTTGAGGCCCAATTTAACAATGAGTTATGTGTGACCCTTGGGCAATTCATTTGAGGTACTTGAGTCTCAGTTTCTCCTTGGGTAAAATAGAATACAGTGGTCCTCCCTTATCTATGCTTTTCCTTTTTAAGGTTTTATTAGCCTGTGGTCCATACGCATTTCTCAATAATCCTCCTTCTGATGTATAGTGGTCAGAGCATAAATAGCCTGCCCTTAATGCCACTTGTTTGTTTTTTTTTCAGTTCCAGGTACTGAACCCAGGGCCTTCACACTGAGTTATGTCATGAGCCATTTATTTATTTATTTATTTATTTTTAAATTTTGAACCAGGATCGTCCTAAATTGCCTGAACTGGGCTTGAACTTGTAATCCTCCTGCCTCAGCCTCCCAGAGGGTTAAGATTACCAGCAAGTGCTACCATGCCAGGCTCTGTACAGTATATTGAGAGGACAGAGACTATGTTTACCTAATTTTCCTTGCATTATATTTGTTATAGTTCTATTTTACTATTATGTACTGTTGCTGATCTCTTACTGTGGCTAATTTGTAAATCAAACTATCGTAAGTATGTAGAAATAGGCAAAATATAGTAAACAGAGTTTGGCACCATCGGTCTCAGCCTTCCACTGGGGGTTTTGGAATCCAATTCCTGATAATAAAGGGGGACCACTCTGGTATGAAGCTGGCCCAGAGGTGCCAAGGGGTTCCTAGCCATAGCCCGTCTTGTAACACAGTCTGTTTCTGGATTCCTAGGTCTGT
Organism: Dasyprocta punctata; assembly: GCA_004363535.1. Classification (NCBI taxonomy): domain Eukaryota; kingdom Metazoa; phylum Chordata; class Mammalia; order Rodentia; family Dasyproctidae; genus Dasyprocta; species Dasyprocta punctata. Next base: position 32,199 of record RJWM01012285.1, on the reverse strand, counting down.
ATGAACTCAATCTTACAACCGATGGCCCAGCTACCGCGGGGACAGAGGTGACCATCTCAGCCAGCTTGGTGGCTAAGGACAATGGCAGCCTGGCCCTGCCCGCCGACATCCATGCCTACCGCTTCCACTGGATCCACACCCCACTGATGCTCACCAGCAAGGTGGAGAAGGACCTCAGCTCGACTATCCGTGTGGTGAGCTACGAGCCTGGGGACTTCCCCGTCTCCGTCTGGGTCACTGCTGCCAACTGCCGGATGTGCCATCAGGTGGCCCGGAGCGTTGTCATTCTCCCCATCACAGGTGAGTGTCTTTCCTGTTTGCTAATTTGCAAATCCTTGATGCAGGGAAAACAAAACAAAACAAAACAAACAAATCTGGGCTGGGGATTTAGCTCAGCGGCATAAGCGCCTGTCTGGCAAGCACGAGTTTGTGAGTTCAATCCCCAGTACCAAAAAAAAAAAAAAAAAAAAAAAAAAAAAAAAAAAAAAAAAAAAAAAAAGAAAAGAAAAGAAAAAGAAAAAAAAAGAAAAAGCCAAACAAATCCAACTTTACTAGTCATCACAAAAATGCAAATTATACCCACGCGGTCACTTCTGTTACCGGTTGTGTTGAAAAGGATTAGAAAAGGGTAATATCTACTGCTGGCAGCCTTGTGCTGAAATGGACAGTTAAAACAGATATTTTGCTACCAGGGATATAAATTAGGATCCTTTGGAGATCACTTGGTCCGTACATAATGATGAAATTATGCTAGTCTTTGACCTGATCATTTGTTTACTGATTTTTTTTTTTTCCTTTGGCAGCACTGGGGATGGAAGCCAGGACTCCATGCTTGCTAGGCAAGCACTGCAGCTCTGAGCTACACTCCTAGTCCTGTTCCCTGATTCTTTCTCCTGACTCCCCCACCATACTTGCTCTCATTCTCCCTGCTTTCTCTCTTTCTCCCTCTGTTCAACAGGTTCCTGCCTTCTTGCCCTTTTGAAGCTTATTATTTATTTTTTTAAAGCTTATTGCTTAATGAAGAATTTATGTTCTGGAACTCAACCTCAACTGGAGCAATACTTTGTGTTTATAATAGTAAAAGAAGATGTAAACAAACTAAGAATGAAGCCATTAGGACTGGTTAAATACAATGAGTTTATTTTTTGTAACTATTAATAAGGACATTCACAATGTACAGAATTGTTTGACCAATGCAGTGAGCCGTGTTTAATATAGGTATATATACATTACCTCATCCACACATAACTTGCAGTGTTTCAAAACATTAGCAGTGGTAGTGTTCAAATGATAACTTGTCCTATTTTTATTCTGCTTTTGAGACTGAGCACATTTTATTTTCTTCTTTTGTTGTAGGAAAAAAATTCAGCATTTAATTTTTTGTTTGTTTTCTTCCATCAGAGACTGAGACTTACAGCAGCGGCCTGACTCAGCCCAGCACATTGGGAGTAGAAACGCAGTCAGTAGAACTTAGACCTGCACACTTACCTAGGCTTAGGTCACAGTTTGAAATACAGTCATCCAGCTGGGCATGGTAGTGTGCACCTCTAATTCCAGCACTCTGGGAGGCTGAGGCAAGAGGATAGTAAGTTTGAGTCCAACCTAGGCAACTTAGAAAGATCCTCTCTCAAAATAAAAAAGGACTGGGCATGTAGCTCAGTGAAAAGGCCCTGGATTCAATCCCCAGTAGTGGGAGTGGGGAGGAGAAGAAGAAGAGGGAGAAAGAGAAAGAGTCATCCCTTGGTATTTGTGAGGGATTGGTCCCTTCACCTCCATGGCTACCAAAATCTGTTGATGCTCAAGTTCCTTATATAAGATAGTATAGTATTTGCACATAACCTGCATCTAGTCTCCTATATCCTTTTCTCCCTAGATGACTTACAATACTTGACATAATACTGTGTAAGTAGTTGTTAGTGCAACATTTAGAGAATAATGACAAGAAAACTGTCTATGCATGTTCAGTACTGAGGCAATGTTTTTCAAGTATTTTCTACCCACAGTTGGTTAAATCTGCCCATGGAGAACCCTTGGGTTTGGAGGGCCAATGGGATTTCCCCGAAGTTCTTTTCAAAGCTTCTAATTCTGGGTGTCTTTTGTGTCAGAAAATTCAGGGTCCTGGTGAAAGAGGATCAGATGTGGAAGCTGTGCGAGGAGCATACACCGTGGGTCTTCACCAGTCCCCAGACAGCAGGGGCAGGAGGTGGAGGCCTCTATGTTCAGGTCTCTGCAGGACTCTTTTCTCTATCTAGGTCTGACAGCCAAGGTCTAGGTTGGGAGAGCTGCCTCACTAGCTGCCTGTGATGTCACTCCAGGCTCCTTGTTTCTTGCACCTCCATGGACTTACCTTTCATCTGTCTTTCCCAGAGTTCCTTGTGGGAAACATCGTGGTCTCCCAGAACACTTCCCTGCCCTGGCCCAGCTCCTACCTCACCAAGACAGTCCTGAAAATCTCCTTCCTCCACCATGACCCAAGCAACTTCTTCAAGTCAGCCTCCTTTCTCTACCGCTGGGACTTGGGAGATGGGTATGTCCTTATTCACTCCTGCTTAGTGCCCTAAGTCCCAGGCTGGGGGACATGGCTGGTGAACTGCCGCCCCACAAGCTGTGCACAGTGCTCTGTCCATTCCCACCAAGTACTCCCAAAGCACCTGCTGTGTGTCAAGCCCAGATATCTTGGGGCCACCCATGAACCAGCCACAGCCCAGTAAAGAAGGCCATCGGTATCCAATACTGCCCTTTAAGGAAGAGCAGGGTCAGTAGTGTTTGGCTACTTTAAAGTCACTCAATCTAAAGCGGCACAGAGAAAATGAGAGCAAGAGATAAGGAGGAGACCTTTAATGCGGAGGGCATGGGAGAGCTTTAGGGGTGGAGGAGGGGGTGTAAACCTCTCAACAAGAATGAAGGAGTGTAGTTAACTTTATCAATTTTGGCTGGGGGAGGAGTTTGGGGAGGTGGGCAAAATGACATATTAACAGCTGATTTGAGGGAGACAGAAAGATTTATTGGGGTTTGGGGGTGGAGGCTTGGGGGGTTGTGGAGTCTTAGGAATGGAGAGGGCTCGCTGCATGCATAAAAGGGAGTGGGAGGTTTATCTCTGGAATGAGAAGGAAAACATGGAGTTTACACTTGGAGAGTTAAGTTGTTTCTCTGGGAGGGTACCAAGTTGGGCGGATGTCGTGTTACAGATAGCTCAGTCCCAGGCTAGCAGAACCTATCAAGTAGGATTCCCCTCTTTGATCTTGAAGAACACCCAGCCATAATAGGACCTTCTTTAAATGTTTGCCAAGGCTCAGGTCTGTACTATCTTCCCTGAAAATTTAGTATTGGAATATTGTAGAGTATCAAAATCTATAAAGAAGGTCTTATTAGGGAAATTACCAGAGAAAGGTGGAAGAAAGAAAAGGAAAACCATTTGTCATAGGACATCTTAATTTTATACACTCAGGCTTTGATATTCTTAAAGAAGAGATGTGGGAGACAATTTGAGTGACTCCCCTTGAATGCAGAACAATTGCTGCAACTTTGATTATATCAAGACTTATTTCCTTATACTGATATGTACAGAGCTGACTATGGTATTTCCTTCTCTCTTCAATTGGCTCTAAGCATTGCAATAAGGCTAGCTGGTATGTAATCTCTAAAGCCATCACAGTCTCCTGTTTCCTCACATAGTGCTCTCTGTAAAATATATGAGCACAGCAGGGTAGTAGAGTCAGTCAGCCCTAGGAATGTCAACTGGGTATGAGCCTTGAGATAAAGAGGCTATGAGTCCCCAGGGCATAAAAGTTTACATATCAGAAACTGAAGCAACAGCCTCCAAAAACAATACAGTTGCTACCTTAATTGAATTATGCAAATTGATTCTTCTGCATATCATTATCTCTGCCTTTTGCAAAGATGCTTTTTTCACTACCTGGCTAGCCAGCTCAAGTTACTCACATAGCTCCCATCATCCTCACTGTCACTGATCCTTGAGCCACCCCTTCTTCACAAGATAATAAATTCTGGGAGAGGCCTTGGATCAGGGCCTTTGTCCATACATCCTCACTTGGATGGGACTCAGGACCCCTTGGCTGCCCTTCACTTTGGATTCGTCTTGGTGTCTTTACTCTTGCTATGGGTTGCATTGCAGGTGGTCGATTGGAATTAACTTGCCAGGATTCCAATAATGTCTCAATGGGATTATAAATATAACTTCTTGGTTTGTGAGGAAGACTGGAAAAAGGATTACAATACTTGGATTACCGTACTCAATATTTAGGATTACAATAAGAATAAAGTAATGACAAAGGATTTTCATACCATAGTTTGAAAAAAAAAGACCGTGTAATCTTGAACCTAAAAAACAAAACAGTACCTAAATATCTAAAAAATTGAAAAGAAAATTACATTTTATATTTTGAATTTTTTTGAGTCTTGCTGTATAGTTTAGGCTGGACTTGAAGTCACTATATAGTCTGGGCTGGCCTTGAACTCCTGGCAATCCTCCTGCCTCAGCCTCCTGAGTGCTGGGATTACAAGCATGTGCTATGATGCCCAACAGAAAATTATATTTTAGAATTTAAAATGTCAGAACATCCCATAGTAGATAACGTATGCACTTCATATCAGTTCAGAATGCAGACCAGAGATTCATAAAATTTGGGGGGGAAGCCACAAATATAATATGTAAAGATTTCTCAGCAACTTACAAGTTGCTGACTCTGAAATTAGACCAAGGCTTTCCTGACTTCTCACACCAGTTATGGGTGTTGACCATTTGTTCAGCTGGAGAGAGTATAGTCCTCCCTACAAAAACTTGCCTCTCCTGTAGTGAAGGCCAGGTGTTAAAGACTTGGCCCTCCGTGTTGCACTATTGGGAGTGCTGGGTCCTTTAAGAAGTGGGGCCTCATGGGAGGTATTGTGTGCAGTGCAAGGGGCTTATGTGACCCTGCTGCTTCTTTTCCTCTCTCTGTTTCCTACCTCATCATGACGTGAATGGGCCTCATCTCCCATGCACAGCTGCCACGATGGGCCAATTGATCAGGGACTGGAACCTCCAAAACCATGAGCCAAATAAACCTTTTCTCTTAGAAACTGATCATCTCAGGTGTTTGTTACAAAAAGTAACTAATACTCTGACATCTGTTCCAATCTCGTGGGTGGAGTGTTCCCAAGACCACACCAAAGCTAGAAAATTGGTGAGAGAGGTTTCAGAAAACTCATGGGTAACTATGAGGTATGGTTAGAAAATGCAGTGAAGTGCTGGGGATGTAGCTCAGTGACATAATACCTGCCCTGTAAGCACAAGGCTAAGAGTTTGATTCTTGGTACCAAAAAAAAAAAAAAAAAAAAAAGGCAGCGAATGTTTAAAAAAATTATCCCAATAAAAGATACTTTGCCATAAATTGCCTCAAAATACTCCTAACCTCACTTTGAATACTTATTTCATTTTTCTTGCTGCTTTCTGAAACAGTTCAGAAGTCCTCTTTTGAGTTTTTACAAGGTATGATAAAAAATATGATGCAAGCTGCTGTCAAATGTCATCTAATGGAAAGGCAGGCTAGTTAAAACTTCAGTGTGTCCTTTATTTATTCATCAGATCTGGTGAATCTAGCACCATGTGACTTCTGGCTCTTCTCCAAAGTCAAAATGACCATGAAATGACCATGAGAGAGAAATGTTTTTCAATTCAGGACATCAAGGCAGCCATGACAGCACAAATAAAGACCCTCACAAAAGAGGACTTCAGAACTGCTTCAGAAAGTGGCAAGAATGGTGGGCTAAATGTGTTCAAAGTGAGGGGGAGAACTTTGAGGGGGATTCATGGCAGTGCATCTTTTACTGTAAAATGTTTTTGAAACTGAAATATTCACTGTAGCATTTGGTCATCCCTTGTATTTTATTTATAGTCATGGTTGATTACAGTGAAAATCAGATTACAGATTAAAATCAGCTGAGGGCAGTATCAAGAGCAACGCTTCTGTGAGACACGGTAGTTTTTCAGTATCATAGTGTGACAGTAGGCAGTGTTGCCAATGAAAATTGCCAACTCCACTGAGAGTCTCTTGGCTCAAGGTTTTTTACTGGGATTTGTGTTGGTCTACCCAAATGCGTAATAAAAACCACAGAGTTGCAGACAAAGGACATTTCTTTTCTCACAGTCCTGGAGGCTGTAAGTTCAAGATCAAGCTTGGAAGCGGTAAGTGCTGCCAAGCTTGGTTTTGGTGAGAACTGTCTTCCTGCCCTTCTCACTGTGTCGCCATGTGGTTTTTCCTCTGTGATGGGGTGGGGTGAGGAGATGCTCTCTCTCCTTTACTCACTGCCTCCTTGTCTCCCTACCTCCTTCCCTTCCTCCCTTTTGCTAGGGACTATACCCAGGGGGTTGAGCGCCCTAAGCACATCATCTACAGCTGACTTATATACCCTCAGCCTCTCTTCTTCCCCTCCCAGCCCCCTCTCTCCTTCCCCTTCTTTTCCTTCTTCTAGGACTAGGGATTGAACCTAAGGCTTTGGCACTGAGTTACATGGCCACGTCCTTTTCTATTTTTATCTTTACAACAAGGTTTGCTAAGTCTATAAATTGCACAGGCTGGGCTCAACATTTTTTTTTTTTTTTTTTTTGCGGCACCGGGGATTGAACTCACAGCCTTGTGCCTGCCAGGGCAGGCGCTTAAGCCACTGAGCCAAACTCCCGGCCCTGGTTTTTCGAGGCAGGGTCGCACTATGTAGCTCAGGTCGGCCTTGCACCGCGTTGTAGCCCAAGCCGGCCTTGAACTCACAATGCTCCGCCTACCTCAGCCTCCGGAGTGCTGGGATTAAAGGCATGTGCCACCACGCCCGGCTTGGGCTCAACATTTTGATCCTTGCACCTTAGCCTTCCAGAGTGCTGGGATTATAGGTATGTGTCACCACACCCTACCCTTTTTTTCTTCTTGTGAGGACACTAACATTGGATTAGAGCCTCACCCTAATGACTTCATTTAACCTTAATTACCTCCTTATAGGTCCTGTCTCCAGATATAGTCACACTGGGGATCAGAGCTAGCTTCAGCATATGAACTTTGAGGGGATACAATTCAGTCTCAACAGGGCTCCTTGCATACTTTTGACTTGACTGCCATGTGGTTGACCTCAAACTTCAAGTCAAGGGACACCATGTGACCCAAAGCTTCCAACCTAAATCACATAGTTACTGTCCAGATGGCCCAAGGTGCCCAGGCAAACAAAAAGACTCCACCTCCTTAATATTTTAAAGCTCTTGGAGGTGTAGCTCAGGGGTGGAGTGTTTGCCTAGCATGCTTGAGGCCTTGGGTTTCATCCTTAGCACCACAAAACAAAACAAATATAAAAAACAAAACAGTAAACCCTACCTAAGTGTGGTGGCACACCCCTATAATCCCAGTATTTGGGAGGATTGTGAATTTAAGGCCATACGGGGTTACACAGTGAGTTTGAGGCCAGCCTGGATCACATAGTGAGACCCTGTCTCCAAAAAAAAAAAAAAAAAAGTCCTAAAATGCTTTTTTTTTTTTTTTTTTTTTTGCAGCACCAGGGATTGAACTCACAACCTCGCACCTGTCAGACAGGTACTTAAGTCACTGAGCCAAACTCCCAGCCCTGGTTTTTTGAGGCAGGGTTGCACTGTGTAGCTCATGCCGGCCTTGCGCTCACGTTGTAGCCCCAGCTGGTGTTGAACTCACAACGGTCTTCCTACCTCAGCCTCCCGAGTGCTGAGATTAAAGGTGTGCACCACCATGCCCTGCTCTAAAATGCTTTCAGTTGAAAGTAACTGTAAAGTATGATGACATAATATTCAGAAAGAATGAATGAAATATACATCCAAGTTTAGACAATAGTTTCAAAGCTGTAACCAGATACAAATTTATAGTTTTAATTGTTTTCATTATTATTAACAGGGAAGATAAAACAAAACATTGAATTGAACTCAAGGAGTAAAAAGAAAAAAACTGATATCAAAGAGGAATGAAAGAATTAATAAATACAAAACACAGGGCTGGGGATTCAGCTCAGCGGCTCAAGTGCTTACCCGGTAAGCACGAGATCATGAGTTGGATCCTGGAACCAAAATAAGTAAATAAATAAATACATACATACATACAAAACACAAATTAGACCAAGGGTGGTGGTGCATGCCTGTAATTGTAGCACTCAGGAGGCTGAGGTAGGAGGATTGCTGTGAGTTCAAGGCCAGGCAGGGCTACATAGCAAAACCCTGTCTCAGCCTCCCCTACAAGAAACAAACAACCCAAAAAACATGAAGTGGTAGAATTAGCATTCAGTGTTAGCTGAGTAAACCAGAAAAAGTTTATGGAGCCAACAACCAACATTATGCTGAATCATGAAAGGTAGAATATGGATCCCTGGCCTTTGGTGAGAAAAGGGATCTGTGGTTGAATACTGGGAATGGGGTTCACAAGTGCTGGCATTGGTGGCAGCAATGCTCTGGGTGGTTCTGACAGGCTGATACCATTGGACCATCCCCATCTGTCTCTTGGAGGACAGGGTAGCCACATATCACTGTACAGCTGCCCCATGCTCTAGTAAGTGCCATGAGCCACTTCCAAGGCACAGGAAGGGGAAACAGCCTGCCATCTCCCTCCTCCCTCCTCCCTGTCACCTTCCAGGACCCTGCTGGTGACAGACGACTCCGTGGTCTATTATAACTATTCCATTATTGGAAGCTTCACGGTGAAGCTTAAGGTGGTGGCTGAGTGGGAGGAGATGAAGCCAGACGGCATCTCGAAGGGCGTTGTGCAGAAGACCGGCGACTTCTCCGCCTCGCTGAAGCTGCAGGGTGAGTGGGTGCAGGCTGACTGGGTGCAGGCTAAGCATCCAGGTCCCCAGGGAACCCCAGGTGCCACCCATTCTAGATTAGAGTGGCTCCAGCCTGGTGCCAGGCTGGCTCCCTTCTCATGCCCTGTCCTCTCGGCATCTCCATTATCCTCCCTGCTACAGACAGGACCCTGGAGCCCATGCACTTGGTCACTTGGCACCCCACTGACACAGCCGGCATCTGACCCAGGCCTTCCTGTTCCCAGAGCCCAAGTGTGACCAGAGGTCTTGCCATGGTTGCCTGGTACTTGCAGTTCCTGCTGCCCCACCTTCATTGGACTGCATCTGCCTCTTCCGGGCAGGGGTCGCCTTAACAGGATGGGAGCCTTAGTCTCCCACACAGGGTAGGGGTGGGGATGCCCAAGTGCATCTTTCCCTGGCTTGGGCAGGCATGGAACATTTCTTGATTTTTGCCAGTGGGGTGGTGCTTTTCCTGTGCAAAGGTGCCAGCTTGGTGTCAGTGAGCAAGATGGTTGGCCTTTGCCTGCTTTTCCAACTTCTCCTTCTGAGCTGCTGTGGCACTTGCTGCTGCTGTTGCTGCTGCTGCTGACCAGGACTGTGCCCTGGACAGAGCTGTGGGACCCTCCCTGGAAGAGGGACAGAAGAGACATTAGGGTAGTGGCCACACAGTCCAGAGTTGTAGAAGCTTCGGGACAGTGGTCCCTCAGCTACCAGGCCTAATGGCATCCCTTTTCCGTACAGAAACCCTTCGAGGCATCCAGGTATTGGGGCCCACCCTGATTCAGACTTTTCAGAAGGCGACTGTGACCTTGAACTTCCTGGGGAGGTGAGTGAACCCCAGAGTGCACCGCAGGTGCCCTGAGGCCTCCTGTACTCTGACAGGACTCCGAACCCTGGTGGGCTTGTGGAAGGGTGGGGCCAATCTGCCCTGCACAGTTCCAATCTCAGGGTCCTGGAGAGACAGGAAATTCCTCTGGGGCTGTCTGCAGTGTAGGTTTCAAAAAGTATGGGGGGAACCAGGCAGGGTGGCACACAGCAATAATCTCAGCACTCTGGGAGGCTGAGGCAGGAGGATGGCAAGTTTGAGTTCAACCTGGGCAATTTAGCAAGACCCTGTCTCAAAAAATAAAAAGGATTGGAGTGTAGCTCAGTGTGAAGGCCCTGGGTTTAATCCCCCATGCTGGGATTGGAGCTTAGTACCTGGAGAATGGGAAGCCATTTGGGTTTGGTAGACATGGTCTCTGAGGGGCTGAGGGGCTGTGTTTTCATGGGACCTGGAGTAGTGTGAAATGGGAACACCCATTCAGTATGCCTCAGGTGGAACTCTGTTTTCCAGCTTCTGAACCAGTGCATGCCCTCTTTCTAACCCAGTAAGAGCCTGGTTATCCTTACATCCTGCTTAAACATCACCTCCTCCACGAAGCCTTGCCTGCCTTCCTCATGTAGAGTACTCATTGGTGCCCCAGCTCAGTTAAGCATGCTGTGCACGTTTCTGCCTCACTAACCTGGGATCCCTTTGGGGCCGCTCTTCTGTGCCATTTTGCGCTTCCTTCGGGAGAGCGTCTGGTGCTTGGAGTCCACTTGGACTTGGCCTGTGCTCCTGCTCCTTACCGAGCCCTTTCTGAAAAACTGTGTCTGTGCCCTGCAGCCCCCCTCTGACTGTGTGCTGGCGGCTCAAGTCCGAGTGCCTCCCGCTGGAGGAAGGGGAGTGCCACCCCGTGTCTGTAGCCAGCACGGCTTACAACCTGACCCATACCTTCCGCGATCCTGGGGACTACTGCTTCAGCATCCGGGCTGAGAACGTCATCAGCAAGACACATCAGTACCACAAGATCCAGGTGTGGCCTTCCAGTAAGTGACACCTCAGCTTCAGTGGTAGTGTCGCACGGGCAACCAAAACCTTCAACCCTGCTGCCACCCTCAACATGCTCGTATGAGCCAGCCTTACCAAGGTCACGAGCAACCAACCCCACCAACACTAGCACCATGAGTACTGCTCCTTACTCTGGCAGTGACCAATGCCACCATGGGCCAAATGCCAGTACTGCCATCACCAAACACTGGCAATACCATAGCAACCAGTTCTACCAACCTCATATCACCACCAAACTCTACCATTACCGTAGCAACCAGCTCCACCAGTACCACAGCACCTGACTCCACCAATACCATCAGCAACCAACTCTACCGACCTCATATCCCCACCCATCAATTCTACCAGCAGCACCAAACAGTCACAACCAACTCAGCTACCACTGTGAGTGCACTGACAATTCTTCCAGCACCATCATCATGCACTCCCATCTGATTGCCACGGTTGACATTTCCTCACCACTGCTATACACACCAGACTGTAGTATCGGATCCTGAGAAAGTCCCAACTCAGGCCCTCAGAAACTACCTTTCAAGCCGGGCGTGGTGGCGCACGCCTTTAATCCCCGCACTTGAGAGGCTGAGGTAGGCGGAGCGTTGAGGGTTCGAGGCCGGCTTGGGCTACAACGCGGGCGCAAGGCCAGCCTGAGCTACATAGTGCGACCCAGCCTTAAAAAAACCAGGACTGGGAGTTTGGCTCAGTGCCTTAAGCGCCTGCCCTGGCAGGCGCGAGGTTGTGAGTTCAATCCCCGGTGCCGCAAAAAAAAAAAAAAAAAAAAGAAACTACCTTTCAAACAGGTGTGGTGGCACATGCCTGTAATCCCAGCACTCAGGAGGCTGAGGCTAGAGGATTGCCATGAGTTTGAGGCCAGTCTGGGCTATAAAGTGAGTTCAAGACCCAGCTGAAATACATGGCAAGACCCTGAAAAAAGAAATGGCCTTTCAGATGCCTTACCCGGTCCCACTTTCCATGCTATAAAAGGGGAAATTGAGACACAGGACAATGTCAAGACTGGATGTCAGCTTGAGTCTGAACCTGGCTTCCAGACTCTGGGTCCAGTGCCCTTCTGTGGGAGTAGGGATTGTTCCTGGCACTCTGGAGTTTGGGTCAAACCTGGCAGCTGAGCCTGCCTTCAAGGTTGGCCCTGTAAGTACACCTGGTGTTGTCACTGTCTCTTCCAGTGTCCCCAGTCCCTCTGAGCCCCTGAGAAAATGCTTTACTCCAGGCTCTGGTGAGCTTGTGGGCCTTGTCAGGTACCCTGGACCCTGCTGCCCTAGCACTGACTGGGCACCAAGTATCCAGGACCCCCTGAATTTTTGTTTTTGGGACAGGGTCTCACTTTGTAGTCCAGGCTGGCCTTGAACTCACTATGTAGCCCAGGCCTGCCTTGAACTCATGGTAGTCCTCCTGCCTCAGCCTCCTGAGTGCTGGGATTCTAAGCATGCACCACCACACCCCCTTTTCATGGGAATCAGCCTCATTGCAGAGGGTGTTGGGAGAATGAGAGGGAGCCCACACTTCCTGGCCACCCACATGGACCAGGCATAGCCACATCCCTCACCTTCATGCCTCTCCACGGCAGCATGGGGTTTCACATCAGCAACTGATAGCCTGTTCAGAGCTGGGATTCAAACCCAGGACCACCTAACATTGGACTTTTTTCCCTCTGCCATGCTGCTTTCAAGCAACAGGCTCAGTAGGTGAGCCCAGATGGTGGGAGGTTATGGCAGAGGTCACAGGGCTGCTTTACAACCTGGCTTCCCTTCCCAAACTCACATCTCCAAAAAGAGGTAGGAAAAAGCAGGAAGCAGTGCTGTCTTTCATGCCTTAGACTCAGGAGTCCTACAGCATCACTCCTATCATCTGCTGTAGGCCAAGGGCCAGTCAGTGAGCCCAGTCCACATTTAAGAGATGGAGATTCTTGCTGCCCCTCTCAGAGGTTCCTATTAAGCAACCCATGAGCATATTTAAAAATCCTCCACACAAGACAAGAGTGGTGATTCACACCTGTAATTACAGCACTGTGAGAGGTTGAGGCAGGAAGGTGATAAGTTCAAGCCCAACCTGGGCAACTCAGTGACTTAGCTAGCCCCTATCTCAAAAAGAAAAAGTCAATAAAAATAAAAAAGGGTTCAGTGTAGCCCAGTACAAAGTCCCTTTGTTCAATTCCTGGGTACTTGGGAAAAAAAAACAATTTTCTGTACACCCTGATTTCTTTTTGTCAAGTCCTGAGTTGGGGTTGCCTAAAAGAGAAGAGAGATCATTGGTGGGGTTGACTGACCTCTCTTTACCAGCCAGCCACCTGAGGAGGAGTATTTGAGTCCCAGCTCCCCAACCCTGTAACACTCCCCTGTCACTCTCAGGACTTCAGCCAGCTGTCTTTGCTTTCCCGTGTGCCACACTTATCACTGTGATGCTGGCCTTCATCATGTACATGACCCTGCGGAATGCCACCCAGCAGAAGGAAGTGGTGGAGGTGGGTACGCGAAGGATGAACCGGACAGCTGGGCCCTGCCCAGGATGGACCCAAGGCCTGGGGCCAGGCCAGAATAGTTGGAAGGGTCCTGATGTTAGAGCAGGACCTGACGTTAAGAGTGGGCCCTTAGGGCTGGGGATTTAGCTCAGTGGCACAAGTGCCTGCCTGGTAAGTAAAAGGTTGTGAGTTCAATCCCTGATACTAACCAAAAGAAAAAAAACCCCAAAAAACAAAAACAAAAACAGTGGGCCCTGAGGCTGGGGATGGTGTGCCAAAGAGACATCTATAGACTGTGCTAAGTTGCTGAATTGCTGCACCCTCTGACCTATCTCCTTCTATGCTCATCCTTGTGTATATGTGATGGCAAGTGGGCATTTCTGTGCTTCTGCCACTAAGATGCTGAGCTCATAAGGCCACCTGATGGGTCCCGGTGGGGGCGATTGACCCATGGGGCTTTGCTCACCATAGGTGGCTGATTTTGACTTTTCCCCCATGTCTGACAAGAACCCGGAGCCACCCTCTGGGGTCAGGTGCTGCTGCCAGCTGTGCTGTGGGCCCTTCTTGCTGGAGTCGTCATCTGAGTACCTGGAAATTGTCCGAGAGAACCATGGGCTACTCCCGCCCCTCTACAAGTCTGTCAGAACGTACACTGTGTGAGCACCCCCCACTGTACCCAGTAACAGTGTTCACTGATGGCCAGACTGGGAGCTTTGAGCAGGGTGGTGTGTGACTGCGCAGGAGGGGTTGTGTGGCCAATTGCCCATGCTGGCCATTCATCTGTACAGTCTGGCTGCTGCCGTAAGACCCTTGCAGCCACCTCCCCAGCCATCTGCCCATCTGTACAGTGCAGCCACTGCTGTGAGCCTTTCTCGGTCACCCCAACCCCACCCTATGCCAAGCAGGACTCTGACACTTGGTGTGTTCCCTTGGGATTTTCCCAGGGGGCTTGGCTTCCCCTTACCCATTCCTCTCCTATTGGCACATCTGCCATCCATCGGGGGCTCACAATTCCCTCCCTGGGGAGGCCATGTGTATGCCAGAACTAGGAAGGAGGTCACAGATGGTCCAGGATGCATAGTGGAAGGTCATGCAGGCAGCTGGGCACACCTATAAAGAGGAGGGTGTACACACACACACACACACACACACACATACTCACATCACACAGAAATATACACTTGTCATGGATCATCTCCATGATTTACTCTGTATCTGTTAGGGCTATTGCTGGAGTGCACTTGAACTAGAACTCAGATGAAACCTGACTTTTCCCTAGGCTATCTGTGTCTAGCTCCAGGGTTGGGCCTCTCCCTTTACGCTTTGTCCCTGCCACTCCCTCTCCTCATTATGAGGTCACCCTACTTTCTCCCTGCTTGCTGGGGGCAGGTTGAGTGTGTGCAGAGTGCTTTATATATTCATCACCTTTTATCAAAACTCGCGTGTACCATATCCATTGAGAAAAAGGTGTTGCCATAAAAGGACAGGTTGAGGTCATGGGGACGTGGGTTCCCCATGTGTGGGTATCAGTCATGGGGCACCTTGGCTCCCCAGTTGCTCCCAAGATGCCTTTGGGATGGAAAAAGCAGACAGATCAGAGGTGGAGCAGGGGAGCCAGCCCCTCTTGTCCCCTCCAGCCTAGTGATGGGAGAGGCAGAACCTTCAGGAGACAGCAAGGAGATGAGGAGGCTCGGGTGTGCAGGGTGGTACCCTGCAGCTGTTGGAGAGAGATGGGCTGGACCACAGGGGCAGGGATCTGTCACTGTAACCATTTGCTCTCAGACTTTGTGCTGAAAACTGTGTTTACATTGTCATGTGGCTCATTCCCATGAAATACTGCCATTATTTGCTCAATAAAGCTTGAGTATTCTGAGTGTTGCCAAGCACCCTGGTGTGGCAGAGTCTCTTTTCCTCGTGCAAAGGGTGAGACCTTGCAAAGCAGGAGCAATGCCCAGATGCAGCAGGGTAGCCCCGTCATGTTCTGTGGTCAAGGGCACAGAAGGGAAGCCACCAGAGTTCCTGGAGGTGGCTTTGGGTCCCAGGTGACTTGGACACGAAGCCCAGTCTAAGGTCCCAGGTAGATGCAAAAGTCTGAGTAGGAGTGCTGGCCAGCCTGGGGACTTACTGGAAATGCAGGTCTTCAGGTGCCACCCCACCCGAAGTTAGTCCCTTAGTTAGCCCCTGGGAGGGGTCAGCCACCTGCTGTCACAAGCCCCAGGGATTTCAGTGATCAGATCTGAGGACCTCTGTCTCTGGCAGGCAGGCATCTCTCTCTGGCTGATCCTTCCAAGAATTGCCAGACCAGACTTTATTCAGCAATAGTTGCATTTAAGAGTCTGCAGTGGGTCTGGAAGTTTGCATTTCTAACAAAACACTGGTTGCTGTGAGAACCATGTGTAGAAATGCAAAGACCTTAGTCTAGACCCTTCCTAAGCCTTTTCAAAGAGGTTTTGGACTCTCAGTGGTCTCTTCTCTCCTACTACTTAACCCCCAGCAGATGGGCCCCAAGTTTCAGAGTGGGTGGGCCCTGAGAACGGGGTGGGGGTGCTGCCCCACACCTCACTTCAGTACCACTGCGAGGCATCTGGAACTTTCCCAACTCTAGCATCAATGGTTTGTAGAGCAGATGCTGCCACAGCACCCTGCCTCTGAGCCCCAGGTCGGGGTCAGCTGTGTTAGGGCTTATGACAGGAAGGAGCTTGGGCTTTGTGGGGGGCCCTGTGCCTTGGATAGCTGGCGAGAGACTGAAGAATACTGGGGGTGGGTCATTCTTGCCTTGAGTTATTTTAGTATTCCTAATAAACCAGGGCCAGGCGACATTTCAAACACTCCCTGCTGGACTAATACACAGGTCCTCAGTACCTCTGCATGTGTCTTCCAAGAACACAAGGCAAGAAAATGCAAACCCTCCCTGGAGAAATTTAGTAGTGGTTGTTCACACTACAGAAGAAGCTTCATCTTTCACAAGACAAAACAGATCAGGCATGGTGGTGCATGCCTATGATCCCAGTACTGGATAAGGACCTTAACTTGACAATGTGTGAAAACTCTTATTGCCAGGTAAGGTCACTTTTCATAAGGCCAGCACATAGTAGGTGCCCACTAAATAGATTTTGAATGAATCCTTACCTGCAGATGAGGCACAGGGGCAGTATTTTTGCCCAAGGAAATATCAGGGGTTAGCCAGGTATGGTGACACATACCTGTAATCCCAGCATTCTGAGAGGCTGAAGCAGGAGGACTGCAAGTTCAAGACCAGCCTGGGCAACTTAGCAAGAACCTGTCTCAAATAATAAATAAAAAGGGACTGAGGATGTAGCTCAGTGTTAAGGCCCTGAGTTCAATCCAAGTAAAAATACAAAGAAAAAACAAACACTTACATGTACATGTGTGTTTGTGTGTGTTTTCCAAATTATCAACCACATATAGAGTTGGCTGTAGAGAAGCATTGGGGTCAAATACAGAAAATCTAAAAGCCATAGAAGGAGATGTCACTTGACTAACCTAAGATGCTCACAGGTATGATACAGTTCAGTAGGAAGATTATCACTTAACTTGCAAAATTTGGGGGTGCCCAGGCTGTTGAGAGTGGTCCAAGCAGGTGGGACAGTAAACTTTCAGGAATTCCCTTCTGTTAATGTGTAACACGGGCTCTGGGCTCTTCTTCGTGGGGACTCGAGGGGACCCTGTTGCATATTTACATGGCCTCAGGCTCTTTGAGTCCTGTCACTGGGCCACATCACAGTCCAGCACATGAGCGTTTTGATCACATGTCCTTATAAGCAGAGTGCAATCCATTTCTTAGCCACTTTCCTGTCACTGGACAAAATACCTGATGGCCACTACTTATAGGAGGAGAGGTTTCTTTTGGCTCACGGTTTTAGTCCATGGCTCCAGCTGGCTCCAAGATGGCAGAGGAAAAGGAGCTTAAACCCTGGCTGTGGAAAGCAGAGGGAATAAAGGAGTCAGCAATAGAGGTTTCCTTTCCAGGCCACAGCCTCAAAGACTGCCTCTTGTGACCAACCCCTCCTAACAGCACACTTAGCCAGGAACTCATTATTAATGGATTAACCCACTGATGTGGTCAGTGCTGCCAGACCCAATCACCTTCCAAAAGCCTCACCTTTGAACACATGAGCCTTTCGAGTGACATTTTAAGTTGACATCTTAACAATTCTATATTAGCTCTACCCCCATATACATCCCAGCTCTTGATAAGAGGGGCTGGGGCAGCAATTATACCACATTGCAGTCCTGATTTATTGTTGATAAATGTGGTTTCCATGACTGTCTTAGTTGCTTTTTACTTGTTGCTGAGACAAAATACCTGACGCCCAAAATTAGGGAAGGAAAGGTTTATTTCTTACAGTTTCTTGGGAGTTTCAGTCCATACTCAGTTGGGTCCAAGGCAGTGTGGCATTTGTGGTGGCTGCAAACAGCAAGGCGCACTGGTGAGAGGGAGAGAGAGTGGAAGTGAGCAAGCAGAAGACCTGCCTTCCTTTACATTGTATCTCAGCTCCACCCCTGGGCAGGTGTAGTACTCACATCACCAATCCCAGCGCTAGACAACAAATCAATTACAAGTGCCAGACTCAGCCCCATCAAAAGTATATGAGGACTTGGGGATACATAGTATTGCCCAATACATTCCACCCCTGAACCCCCAAGGACTCATGTACATCCTTAATACAAAAGACATTTAGTCCCTCTCCAAGAGTTGCCAAAATCCTAACAGTTTCAGCTCTGTTGAAAAGTCCAAGTCCTAAATCACTTCCGAGATCTATGGCAAACTCTTAACTGTAACCCCCTGTACAAATGAAAACAAGGTTAAAAACTTCCAACATATAAAGGGACAAGATAAACATTACCATTCCAAAAGTTACAAATGGGAATACAAAGCATTGGAACCAAAGAAAGTCCAAAATCCAGCAGGGCAAACATTAAGTCCTGGAGTTCTCTGCTCAGCATCTGAAGCAATCTGGTTGTAAGCTCCAAAAGGCTTGAGCGATTCCACCCCCATGGCACTTTCAGGGGTCTTAACTTCCAAAATTTTCCTTGGATAATCCATGTTCCTTGGCTTTACCCTTACATCTTTATACATTGCTCTCTGAAGGCGAGGTGGAAGCTTCCTTAGCCTTTTCTTATACTTAAAACCAGTACCACATGGATGCCACCAAAGTCTGCTGCCAGCTGGAGCAGTAGCCAGGCTTTCCTCTCTCTTGGCCATAGGGGTCGACTGCCTGGATCGCTGAGCTCCCTGAACCTGATTGTGAGGAACGGCTTCTCTATTCTGCCACCTTTCTGGAATCTGGTGTGGCCGCCTCCATTTTGGGACCTGGTGCAGCTGGGACCCTTTTGAAACTTCCTGTGGCCTCTGTTGCCACTCTGGGACATGGCACTCTGGGACTTTTCCTCCAAGCAAACTCTCTCACTTTTCAAGACCTGAGGCTGCAAAGGGTGGAGGCCTGCTGCTTTCCAGGATGCCCCCAGGCCATCTTTTTTATTCCTTTGTTCCTTCTCAGCAATCAAGGTCTCAGCTCAATCTTTACAGTCCACAGCTTCCTGGCCAAACTCACATTTTAAGTCTCCATGCCAGGCTCCTTGTTCTTTATCCACAACATAAATCTTACTAAACACCCCCAACAACAGCCAGGCCACCGTTTCAACATTAGGTTGCCTGGAAATTTTTTCTGCCAAACTAATCGCCCTTAATCTCAGGCTCAGGCAAAGTCTCTGGGTACAGGCAGAACGCAGACAAACTTTCTGCCAAGCTGTAACACACATCATGTGGAGTCCAACAACCAATGCAGTCCTTCTTCCCAGCAGAGACCTCTGAAGCCTGGTCTTTACCGGCAGGCTTCCTGTCAGCCTTCTGGTCTTTTGAGCTCTGACCAGAATCTCCCATACAGAACAACCTAAGCTGTTCCAGCTCTACACGTGTAGGTGACATCTCTGAACCTTTCCAAACTCTTCCCACAAGCCATTTCCAAAGGCTCTTGAACCACATGGTCAGGAATAGTAACAGCAATGACCCCACTCTCCAGTACCAAATTCCGTCTTAGTTAGTTTTTACTTGTTGCTGAGACAAAATACCTGACACCCAAAATTAGGGAGGGAAAGGTTTATTTCTTACAGTTTCTCAGGAGTTTCAGTCCATACTCCGTTGGGTCCAAGGCAGTATGGTGCGGTGCGGCTGCCATTCTTGGCTGCCGCAAACAGCAAGGCATGCTGGTGAGAAGGAGAGAGTGCAAAAGTGAGCAAGAGGAAGACCTGCCTCCTTTACATTGTATCTCAGCTCCACCTCTGGGTGGGTGCAGCACTCATATCACCAATTCCAGTGCTAGACAACAAATCAATTACAAGTGCCAGACTCAGCCCCATCAAAAGTATATGAGGACTTGGGGGTACATAGTATCACCCAATACAATGACCACAGTGGAGTCACAGAGAATCAATTGATTTTTATTTAAGTTTTTTTTTGTATTGGGGATAGAACCCAGGGCTTTGCACATGGTAAGAACATGGTCTTCTACTGAACTATACCCCCAGCTCCAGTTGATGTACTTTTGCTCACACTGATAACCATATTTGCCAGGCAGGTGTGGTGGTGCATGGCTGTAATCCCAGTATTCTGGGAGGCTGAGGAAGGAGGATTGCAAGTTTGAGCCCAGCCTGGGCAATTAAATGACACTCTGTCTCAAACAAACAAAACATACCAAATCACAACACAATACAACACAACATATTTACCTTTAGGAAGCCTTACAAGCACTCAGTAGGATTTCCTCCAACCTGGCCAGGATGGGTTATCTTAGGAGGGTCCTGCAAAATTTCAAGCCTGATACAGTTAAAGTGCGTTTCCATCAAAACGTGGACAAACAAAGAGAGATTGGGTGGAACAGTGTCACCAACAAATCCATGTCCATCTGGAACCTGGTACTATAAGGACCTAGGGTCTTTGCAGATGGAATCAAGTAAAATTAAATCAGCCCAGATTAGGATGGGCCCTAGCCCAGTGACAAAAGTTCTTATAGGAACAGAGGTGTGTTTGGACACAGATTCGTATGTAAGGTAGATGGTCATACAACAGTGAGGCAGAGACAGGTGTAAGGCATGTTACTCACCTTTCCCATCACTGGAACATAATACTCAACACCCACACTGTAAAGGAGGAGAGGTTTATTTGACTCATAGTTTCAGGGGGTTCAGTCCATAGTTAGCTGGTTCTAAGGCAGGACATCACAGAGAAAAGACATGGCTGCGCACACATGCTTAGTTCATGAAATCCAGGAAGCAGGACAGGGGAACAGTGCCAGAGAGGAAGGGGCCAGGGAGCAGGTATAGTCCCCAAGATCACACCTCTATAGCCCATCTAGATACACTCAGAAGTGTGCCACACTAAGCCCCTAGGTGTTTCTTAATCTAATCCATTGACACTGGAATTAATGGTCACATAAACCAAGAAGTGCTGAGGCCTAGTGGCAAACACTGGGAGCTGGCAGAGTCTCTTTCAGGGCATCTGGAAGGACCAACATCACTCATACCTGGATCTCAGATTTCTGGCCTCCTGAGCAGTGAGAAAATCTCTGTTGTTGTAAGCTACCCAGCTTGTGTGACTTTATTTCTATGGCCACAGAAATGAATCTGTTTCCCTGTGTCAATTCCGGCAGCTCCATCTCACACATGCCATCTTTATCCAACAGGAAATTCTCCAAATTAAATCCAGAATTTAAAATGGGCAGGGTGACTCACTCCTGTAATCCCAGGACTCCGGGAAGCTGAGGAAGGGGGATGGTAAATTTGAGCCCAGTCTGGGCAACTTAGTGACTTAGCAAGTCTGAGTCTCAAAATTCAAACAGATCAAAACAGAGTCCAATCACTGCCTGGTGGAGATGCCATCATCGCTGTCTGAGTCCCTGCCCCTCTGCTGTTTTAAATTGATTCTCTGAAAGGCAACAGATCAAATTTTTTTGTTTTGGTTTTGGTTACCAGAAACTGGGGAGGTCAGTCAATGGTTACAAAGTTGCAAATGGATGAGCAGGTGAGTTCGAGTATTCTACAGTTAGGTGACAGTGGTTAGTAGTAATGTGTATTTTAAAATTACCAGAAGAATGGATTTTGACTACTCTCCCCCACAATAAACACATGAAGTGGTGGAAATGCTAACTACCCAGACTTGGTCCTCAACACATGATGAATGCATATTGAAATGTCACTGTACCCCATAAATATATACATTGTGTCAGTTTTTTAAATTTATTTTTTATTTTTTTATTTTTTTGGTACTGGGGATTGAACTCATGACCCCATACTTGCCAGGCAGGCACTTATGCCACTGAGCTAAATCCCCAGCATGTGTCAATTCTTTTTTAAAAGCCACACTAGGACCACGTCCTCCTCTGCCCAAGCCTGCAAAGTCTCTTCTCTCAGAAGAAACCCAGCATTCTTGTGGGGACCCTAAGCACTCCACAACCTGACCTGTGACAAACTGCCCTGCCTCTGGTGTCCCATCAGATCTCACCTGGCCGGTCCCCCTGGCCAGATATGAACAGGGCTCCTCCCCCTGCTTCTTCACTCATTGCTGCCTCTGTGGGGTCACCCTGGCGTGACCTGCTTCCCTCTCCTACCTGCCTCTTCCCCAAAGCATTTATCGCCTTCTATCATACTTTTTCCTTTCTTCCCCCTGTCCGGTGTTGGGAGTTGAAGCCGGGACATTCACACTGAACCACACTCCCAGTCCCTTTTATCTTTTGAGACAGAGTCTCCTAAGTTACTGAATTGATTAAGCTGGGCTTGAACTCTCAGTCCTCCTGCCTCAGCCTCCCAGAGTGCTAGGATTACAGGTGTGCCTCACTGCACCTGGTTACCTTCTGACAACTATTAATTTATTTGTTCCATCTGTGTTCCTCCATAGACTATAAACTCAAAGAAGGAATCTCATCTCTTTTGTTTATTATTTCTAATTCCATCTAGGATAATACCTAGCACATAGTAGGTGCTCATTAAATATTGTAGAAAGGAAGGAAGGAGGGAATTGTAACCTCACAATGGGGCGTAGGAGAGGGAAGAGAAGAGTCTAAGGAAAGGACTCACTGTCACGTTAAGTTATTTAGAACAGCAGTCCTCAAACTTTCTGGCACCAGGGACAGGTTTCATGGAAGACGGTTTTTCCACGGATGGGAGTTTGGTGTGGGGGGCTTTGGGATGATTCAAAGGAGTGTACAACCCAGATCCTGCACCTGTGCAGCTCACAGGGTCCGCACTCCCATGAGAATCTAATGCCCCGCTGGTTTGATAGGAGGTTGAGCTCAGGCCGTGATGTTAGCCATGAAAGCAGCTGTAAATATAGATGAAGCAACCCTTGCCTGCTGCTCACCTCCTGCTGTGTGGCCCATTTCATTTATTTATTCATTCTGATTTTTTCTTTTGAGATAGGGTCTTGCCAGGCTGGCCTCAAACTTGTGGCAATCCTGCTTCAGCCTCCTGAGTGCTGGAATTATGTACCTGGTGCTAGCTCAGTTATAACAGTCCACGAATCAGTACTGGTGTATGACCCCAGAGGGTTTAGGGACTCCTCTTCTAGAAGACATTCTGGTTTGGGGCCCTCTGGGCTGGGTGGTGACATGTAGGACCCAGAGGCCTCCCCACCTATATCCTCAAGAGAAGTACCCCTCTCTGGGCCCTTGTTTGCATGCAGGAGCTGTGTGTCAGTGTGATGTCATCTCAGAAAGCAGTCCTGGACTTGCCGGTCCCCAAAGCAGAAGCTTCTGGGCCTCCTCAAGGATGCCTCATGCTGGGGCGGGGTGGGTGATCACAGGTGGAAGTGGGAGGCAGCTGGGTTGTGCTAAAGTAACAACCTGGGCTGGGCTGCTTAACTGACCAATGAGCTGGGGAGATGCTGGGGTCACCGAGCGGGGTCTGACCAGGGGCTTTTAACCTGGGGTACCCAACTCCCTAAGGGATCAGTGGAGAAAACTCCTAAACTTGGATGGGAAAAAATACATCTTCACTGTTCTCGACCTTGAATGGAGTCTTCTTTCTTTCTGTCATAAATCTAGGCTCCAAAATGACCTCACTGTTAGCAGTATCTGTGACTTTGCCCTCAACAGAAATCTCAGCTATTTTCCATACGTTTCTGAGGATCCCTCAGAAATATCATTTATGCAGGGCATGCTGCTGAAATTAGTTGCTTTGGAACCTGCTGCTGGATGCCACTTAAAGCAGCATGTTCACTGCTATTACTGTTTTGATAACTATTTCAGGGTAATTGTTTTCCTTTGCAATCCTAAATCCTATTATTCTGCCTTACACTGTTGAAAATATTCTGCAGAGAGCTTGACCTGATAAAAAGGTACTAAGGTTGTCAAGTCCTTGTAGCTGTTCCCAGAGAAGCTGGGTCCTCTGGGACCCTGTTTTCTCTGGGCCAGAGGAGAAGAACCCTGGAGACCAGGTACCAGCCCCACAGGTACCAGCCCCACAGGCTGCGTGCCTACAATACCCCACATGTCCTGCAGGTGGCAGCATCACTTACCCACGCTCTGCGGTCTTCAACCGTGGTCAACGCCACAGCAGGACAGAAGCGCACGTCGGGGCAAAGGACCTGACGGTGGCAGCATCTGCAGACACACACACACCTGCATGTGGGCTGCAACACTCAGGTACACGCCTCACACACAGGCATGCTCATAGTCACACAGATGAGACAGCTAACCTGGCAATCGGCTTCCAGAATACTCCCTTCCAGGACACAGGCATTTTGGGGACTTTGGCCCTTGGGAAGTCCTTCAAGAAGAAGAGGTCCCACCGTTCTACCTCTTCTTTTTCTTGCCTACTAGTTTTTCAGAGGTATCCATGGGCCAGCACAAGCCAAAAGCTCCAGTCACAAAAGGATCCAGTTGTAGCCGAGTTAGGGAGCAGAAGCACGAAAGCGTTGTTTTTCAAGCACACACTCAGACCCCATCCAAAGCACCCGTGGCCCACTGCACCGGGAAGCCGGCTGTCCTGAGACGCAGTGCCTGCTGCTGCTTGTGAAAGTAGAAGATTCTGCAGGAGAGCAGGGAGCGGTGGTGCACGCCTGTGATCTCAGCACTCTGGGAAGCTGAGGCAGGAGAATTGCAAGTTCAAGCCCAGGCTAAGTAATTTAGCAATTTAGAAGACCTTGACTCAAAATAGAAAATAAAAAGGGCTGGGGATATAGTTCAGTGGTTCAAAAAAAGATACTACAGGAACACGTGTGCAGTGAGATCCCAGGGAGCCACTGACTCCCTTTCATTTGAGTCAGGCTGCTGTAGGCAGAGTCGGGGTGGGCTCCCAAGGCAGACTGGTTGGTGAGGGAAAACTCCTAAGTAAACTCCTCACTCCATGGGCATCTTTCTGACCTGGGGATTGCAGATCCTACATCCCAGAGGTGGGAAAGATAGGCTACAGTCTTTGCCAGCACCCTCAGCAGCTCTATGGTGAGGGTTCTCCCTCTTGCTGTTTGTTCTTTGTTTTCAGTACTGGGCATGGAACCCAGGGTCTTTGCACTGAGTTACACCCCCGTCCCTTTTATTTTTTTATTTTTATTTTTTATTTCAAGACCGGAGCTCATTAAATTGCAAAGTTGCTCAGGCTGGTACAAACTTGTGATCTTCAGACCCATCACGAGATACGAAGAGGCAGAACCTTTAAGAGATGATTGGGTCCCTGCTCTCATAAATGGCTTAATCTGCTCATGCAGTAAAGGGATTAATGTGTTAACAGGGTATCTGCTGAGCAAGTCAGCCATAAAAGCCAGTTTGGCTCGGTCTCCTCAGCTCCTGCCTCTTCTCATGCGCTGCTCTGTGTCACTTTGGGACTCTGCCAGCAACAAGGCCATCAGCAGATATGGCCCCTTGACCTCAGAGCACAGCTATCAGCCAAAATAAACCTCTTTTCCTTATAGCTCACCCAGTCTTGGGTAGTGTTACGAGCAATAGAAAATGGGCTAATAAAGAAGGATAAACTGGAGGCTTTTATAGGTAAATGGATGCAACTTAAGAGCATACTCATAAGTGAAATCAGACACACAATTGTAAACATCGTATTGTCTCACTAGTGTGAGAAGCTAAAAGAGACAACATATGTATATGTATGTATGTATATAAAAAATACTTAAGATAGTTATACTACTGATTTCCCTGAGTTCACTGAGGAGAAGGAGTTGCGCTGGTATTGTTTGGACAACTGAATGCAGATGTCTTGTGCTCTGGGTGAATGATTTGGGGACGATAACATGCACTGTATGTACCATGGTTGCCCCCTAATTGACACTTTTTGAAATTTTGTTTTCTTTTTCTCTTTGAAATAAAATGGATTTTAAAAAAAAGAAAAGAAAAGAAAAGAAAGAAAATGAGCTAAACCGCAGTCCACCTACCCTGCCACTCACCTTCGCCCCCAGCTCGGACTGCAGCCCTGACCCCCGATACCTATGTTCGACTCTCCTTGACTTTTCATACCTTGCCTGGCCAGAGCCGGACTCCAGTCATCTCCTCCTGATCTGTCGTTTGAGCAGGAAACGGTCCCTTTTCAGATGCCCTGAGACTCTTTTCATTTTCTTCCAATTCCAAAGCTGTCCTGCGCTCCCAGGAAGGGCACCAGGGGGCGCTATCAGCTTTCTTCCAGGAGGCCGCGTAGAAACCACCGGGTGGCAGTGTCTGTGTTTAAGATCTCAGTTCCCCTGGAAGGCAGGGCCTCACTCCCAGGTCCTGAGGGAGCGTCTGGCCAGGTGCTGGGCCACGGCCAGCTTGGCCCGGGAGGAGGCTGAAAGTGCGTGGCAGCTGTTATCTCTCAAACAGGAGCCACAACCCTGGCACGGCTCACAGCATACAGTGTTGTGTCCTGGCCTGGCTCGTCAGCTCATCCCTGCTCAGACTCTCAAGGACGCCCAGAACCTTCAGAGCCTGCTTCCGCAGTCTAGGTGCAATCTCTCACCTCTCCTACCTCCATTACTACCCTTCGCCAGGACCCTTGTGGTCTGTGCCAGGCAGCTTTTCAGCAGTGTAACAAAATACCCCCGGACATGACTTTATAAAGTGTGCTGGGCATGGTGACGCACATCTATAATTCTGGTGCTCTTCCAGGCTGAGGCAGGAGGATTGCACTATGGGAGACTGGGGCAGGAGGATTGGAAATTGGAGCCCAATTTGGGCAATTTAGCAATATCGTGTCTCAAAATAAAAAACTAAAAAAAAAAAGGAAAAATTTAAAAAGTGGAGAGGATATAACTGAGTGAAAGGCCCTGAGTTCAATTCTGATGGGGAGGAGGGCTAGAAGGAAGGAGAGTCAGCCAGCCCGCCAGCCAGTGAGATACTTTTGGCTCTGAGTTTTGGCATTTGTGGAGGACCACCTGGATGACTCTCCTTGAAAGAAGAGCAGTCATCTCCATTTTGGCTAAACCTGGCCCTGTTTCTATGTATCAGTATGTACAGAGCTGGCTAGGACTTTTCCTTGTCCCTCCAATTGGTTTTAAGCAATGCAAATTGGTCTAGCGAAGGTGCTGTCTTTGAAGCGAGGCAACAAGTCAGTGTTACCCTGCCTCTGTAGCCCCCCCAAAACATGTGTGAGCCAGGAGGGAAGGAGAGCCAGGCTCCACACTGCTGGCTGGAATTGAGCCTCGAGATAAAAGGCTATGACTTCCCAGGCATAAAAGATTACACGTCAGAGCTGAAGCACCGATCCCAAAACATTAGATACTAGCTCAGCTTGTGTTATGCAGATTACTCTCTCGACACATCCTTCTCTCTGCATATTGCAGAGGTGATTTCAGGCCTCCTACCTAGCCCAGCTCACAGCGCTCATGCATTTCCCACCATTCTCACAGTCACTCATCCCTGAGCCACTCCCTTCTTCACAAATGAATAAAATCCAGGTTCAACCCTGGGTCGAGGTCTTTGTCCAAGTTAACCATCACCCTAGCTGGATTTAGGACCCCCTTGGTTCCCCACAACTATAAATATGTCTTAGTGTCTTTATTCTCACCATGGGTTGCACTGGAAGTGTTAGATTGGAATTAACTCGCTAGAATTGCAATAATTTTTCCATGGTATTATAAACATAAACTTCCTGGACCACGATGAGGTCCAGGAAGGGCTCTCTATAGGCATTTCCAGTCCCAGCTGGGGCAGGCTCACTGCTCTGGACCACTGGCAAGGCTGCCACATGGCGGCAGCAGGGAGCACAGAGCAGAGGGAACCACTCACCCCAATACCAGGAAGCAGAAGAGGAGACCCGCATCCCACAACCCTGGCCCCACGGCCCAAGGACCTCACCTCCTCAAGGTTCTAGCAGCTGCCAAGGTTCTAGGTGCCGCCCCAGGGACCAGGCCTGTGCAGGGGACTGGGGGGCCCTATCAAACACCCACACTGTGGTGTCAGGTTCACCCTGCCACCCATTCAGCAAATGTTCACTGGAGCCTCTCTGGGGACGTGGAGCCCCGCCCTGCTTCATGCTGGTCCTCCTTAGTGAGAAGGGCGGCCCTGTGGGTCACTGTCCTTCCCTAGCCTCGGGAGAGTCCTCAGGGTGACTGTGAATTCTGAGCCCAAGAGGGACAGAAGCAGCAGGAGACAGCAGCAGACATGCTACCCACGGATGGCACCTGGCATGGGAGATATTTTAAGATGAGGGAATATGAGACATAGCAAGCACAGGGAAGACTGACCACGACGGTCCCCTGAAGCAGGTCTGAAGGCCATCATGTGACAGAGCCTCGCCCTGTGCCCAGAGGAAAAGAGGCATCCCCATCTCGGAGGACAAGTGACTTTGATAAGACTCTGGGTGGAGGAGCTTGCTAAGGTTCCTAGTTAATCACATGTCGCTCACGTCTCTTTTTGTACCATCACAGTTTTCTGGACTCACCAATCTTCATCAAACTTAGTATAAAACTTAGTTTAACCAGTGGTGCCACGTGTGGAGCTCTGCCCTGCAGTGCACACCTAGAATCCCAGCAGTCTGTGAGGCTGAGGCAGGAGGATCCCAAGTTAGAGCCCAGCCTGTGACTTAGCAACTTCATAGAACCCATCTCAAAAAACAAAAAACAAAAAACAAAACAAAACAACAACAAAAAAACCAAGATCTGGGGGGTGTAGCTCAGTACAAAGACCCTGGTTCTAATTGTGTGGTCAGAGGCGGTATCTAGCAAAGAGTCTCTGGCTCCCCATTGGCAATAATCCTTTGGAACAAGAATCTCTTTACTAAGCTTGCTTTGTTTTCCCTTGACACTGGAGAGTGCCACAGGATGTGGTGTTGGTGACTCAAGTTACAGGCTGTCGAGCAGGTGCCACGGAAACCTGTGGTCCCTCAGTCCCTTGGAAAGTGTGGACAAGGGTCCCACAGTTGTAGGGGGGTGGCAAAGCAGTTTCTTGTCCAAACAAGCAAAACCAGGGAGTCCTGCCTATACGGAGACAGCTGAGCTGTGACCTATTGCTGTGTCCTGACTGCCAGACTGGCGCAGCTCCTCCTGGACACCACCCCCTAACTCAAGCCCTCTGGGTGCAGGATGATCCCCTCTGGTTCTGCAATCTGGATTCAGGTCAGGAGGCTTCCGGTATAGGGCCCAAAAGCTTTGTATCTGCTACCTAGAGGCCAAGTAACACTGTGTCATCTTGGAGTCAGGACAGAGGAGAACGAATGCAGGAGGAATAGGAAAACTGAAATGAATGTTCACTGACTTCACCTACCTGAGTTCCTCGTCAAGGTCACAGAGCTGAGGACGGTGCAGCTGAAACTGTAGCTCCCGGCCTGCTGCATCTCTTCTCCGCCTCCACACAGCCCACCTGGCCACCCGAGGCCCACCCACCGGTGTCCAGGTGGGAGCCCTTGAGAGAAGGTGGGACTAAGCTGCAGAGGTTGCTCTGACCACCAGAGGGCGCCCAGGCTCCACAGAAAGCATAGCGGCCCCACGTGGGGCTCAGGGCACAAATCTGGGTTCAAGGTCTCCTTTTCCCTATTCTTGCCTAAACCTTGCAGGTAAGGCTGGCAGGGTCGCCTGGGATGAAGTCTCTATAAGCCAGGAGACCTTGGATTAGTCATTTTGCTGTGCTGAGTCTCTGTTTCCTGTCTCAAATGGCACCAACTCTGAGACTCTCTGCCACGGGCCCTCTGCTGCTATTAATACTGTCACCCCCAATCTACAGAGGAGGAAGCTGAGCCCAGGAAGCCAGGGTCATCAGCACCCAGGAGTTAGAGAGTGAAACTTCCCCACTCAGTTGTGAAAAAAGAAAAATTGGACTGGCAGAATAG
Organism: Dasyprocta punctata; assembly: GCA_004363535.1. Taxonomy (NCBI): domain Eukaryota; kingdom Metazoa; phylum Chordata; class Mammalia; order Rodentia; family Dasyproctidae; genus Dasyprocta; species Dasyprocta punctata. Next base: position 2,797 of record RJWM01012285.1, on the reverse strand, counting down.
CCCAGGCATTCCAGAACCTTCCAAGTCCCCCTGAACCAGTGCTCTCTAGTACAGTAGGGATCTGGAGCCATGGTGACAGGCAGATCCCTCTGTGTGAGCCCCACCTTGGCCACCTACAGCCACCCTGACTTCTCTGAGCCTCAGTTTCCCTGACAGCAAGGCTGGAGAGGTGGTTGGGAATTCAGTGTGGAGATGTATGTGAAACTACTTTGTTCCCAGGAACATGGGCCTCACGTTGGAGCTCTGTGAAGTTAGCCAAGTGCCAGAAAATGTCCTGGATGGGACAGTGGAGAGGAGGCCAGGGCCTCAGGGTCACACAGTCCTTGGGCTAAAGGCTCCGAGTAGAGGCCCTGCAGAGGATGGAGAGGCAGGGATGACCCAGCCAGTCTAGAGAGTCTGGGCCATCATGGGCAAAAACTGTCAAGGGCCAGCATGTGGGGTCCATTGGCGGTGCCACCAGCACCAGATTTTCCCCTAAGTGCCAGGTAACCTTCAGGACATAGAGATCAGTGATTTTCCTCACAGCCTAGCCTGCAGCTCTGTCTTTAAAAATAGTTGCAGAAGAGCCCATTGCTTATTCAATGAGCTCTTTTGTTAACAAAAAAAAAAAAAAAAAAAAAAAGAGCGAGAACAAAAACCTGAAGCTTTTGTTTGTTGAGGTGGTGAAAGCCCACTGCAATGATCAGAGAGCGGCTCATTGGGGAAACAGAGGGAGGGGCAGCTGGGATGTGACTGAGGGGCCAGGGCAGCTCAGGTACAAATCTCCTGTCCCCTCTGCACACAGAGGACAGTTATCTTGTCACCAGCCTCCAGGACGAGGAAGAGACGGGTTCTCAACTCAGCCCAGCCAGGTTCCTGAAGGAGTGTCACAGCAAAGCATTTCTGAGTGTGGCAGTGATAAGCAGGGGCTGATTTATCAGGCAGGTTAGGAAGTGAGGGAGAACAGGAATGAGACTGCAGCTGGAGGAACTGGAGGAGGCAAGGTGGATCACACGTGGAGGAGCCGCAGTTGGATGATCAGACCGGCCCATTGTGTCCTGGAGATTGAACCCAAGGCCTTCACACAGAGCTGCAGCCTCAGCCCATATTGGGATCACAACTCTCTCTCTAAATTATTAAGTTGCCCAGAGAGGGTCAAACTTGTGACCCTCCTGCCTCAGCCTCCTAGAGTGCTGGAATTACACATGTGCACTACCATGCCTGGTTTCAAGGTGGGTTTTTTTTTTCTTCTTTTTGGCAGTACTGGGGCTCAAATTCACAACCTTGCACCTGCCCAGCAGGCGCTTAAGCCACTCAAACTCCCAGTCCTGTTTTTTTTGAGGCAGGGTTGCACTAGGTAGTTCCCGCCAGCCTTGCTCACATTGTAGCCCAAGCCGGTCTCGAACTCACAATGCTCCTCCTACCTCAGCATCCCGAGTGCTGGGATTAAAGCTGTGTGCCAGAACGCCTGGCTTCAAGGTGGGTTTTTAAGGGACTGCTGAGGTGGGCTGGGGTCTGGTTGATTATCATCTCAGCTCTGGTTTTGCAAAGATGGCTCTGGAGAAGTCTTCCTCGACTGAGTGAGCAATTCGGTTTCCACAAAATGACTGGGGCAGTTTCAGTGTTACAGGAGCTCTGCTGGAATCCCAGGTGACCATGGGTTTAGAGCAATGACTGGGGACTTTCAGGTGCTCGCCTGTAGTTGAAGGTGTCTGCAAATCTCTTGCTTGGTATCTTCAGTTTTGAGGGGAATGAGGTAGGCTGTGCACATTTGGGGCTCATCAATGTGGATTGCAGCTTATAGACAGATATTTCCTGTGTGATCACCATGCCCCTGGGCAGAGCTGAGCAGGGATCTGTCTAGAAAGAAGATCCAAAATATTGGATCTTACCAAAATTTTATGGTAATAAAGGAGACAGATGCACAGTGAAGGAAGAGAAGCCAAGCTCATTCCTGCTTTAGTCACCTATTGGGTATCTAGCTCAAGTGAAGTGTCAGTGCTTTCAGTGAAAGCAGCTTTTAAGTCCCCTGACTGCCACAGAAGAAAACAGAAATCAAGCTTTTAATGAGTAACAGGTTAAGGGAAGGAACACGTTTGTTCTTTGTTTCTCTGTAGTGACCCCAGTGGTTTTGTTTTTTTCATCTAGTTTATTCTTGGAGATGCTATGGTGAGGGAATCCTGGCTTTAATGATGCTCTTTATTTTATTTATTTATTTTTGTCCAGGGGATTGAACTGAGAGTCCTTCACACTGAGCTCTCTTTTTGATTTTGATTTTGATACAGGGTCTTGCTGAGTTGTCCAGGCTGGGCTCAAACTCACCATCCTCTGGCCTCACCTCCCGGAGTGCTGGGCTTGGTTACAGGCGTGCGCCCCCATGCCCTGCTGATGCACCCGGTTTAGGAGGTTGCAAAGATCACTGGGGAGCATGAGGGGCAAGGGGAGAAGGGAGGACTGTGCCTGTCCTTTGTCCCCATGGAGCTCCCTGTCTCAATTCTACTTGTTGAGTTGAGCTTTCCCATGTGTTGCATTGGGCATAGTAATAATAGTAATAACGATAATGCTGGGTGCTGAAACTCAGAGCTGAACAGGGCACTGTCCTTTCCTCCCCGGCAAGTTAGCTAGAGAGAGCCATGTCCACTTGGGTCTTTCTCCTCTCTTCCTGATGGGCTCTGGTTCCTGGCTTCAGTCTGTGGCCTGCTGGCTCTGAGGCAGAACCAGCATGGTGGAAGGGTGTGACAAAAGAAAGCTGTTCATCCCACAACAGCCGGGAAGCAGAGAGAGAAGGGCAGACCAAGGACTGAAACCATGAGCCAAA